>CAKMJM010000094.1:0-46617 GCA_927399465.1 Sarcophaga caerulescens
TTTTTAATTATTTTTCCATAAAGATTACAAAGTATATACATTAAATTAAAGGCATTTAAATAGTTTAACTGATAAAATAAAAATATTTGACCAGTTCTGCCAAATTCTTAAAAAAACTGTGAAATAAAGGCCTGGAAATTTAATAGGGACACTTAAACTTTTCAATATATTCTTATATTTTTAATTATTTTTCCATAAATATTACAAAGTATATACATTAAATTAAAGGCATTCAAATAGTTTAACTGATAAAATAAAAAAATTTGACCAGTTCTGCCAAATTCTTAAAAAAATTGTGAAATAAAGGCCTGGAAATTTAATAGGGACACTTAAACTTTTCAATATATTCTTATATTTTTAATTATTTTTCCATAAAGATTACAAAGTATATACATTAAATTGAAGGCATTCAAATAGTTTAACTGATAAAATAAAAAATTTGACCAGTTCTGCCAAATTCTTAAAAAAATTGTGAAATAAAGGCCTGGAAATTTAATAGGGACACTTAAACTTTTCAATATATTCTTATATTTTTAATTATTTTTCCATAAAGATTACAAAGTATATACATTAAATTAAAGGCATTCAAATAGTTTAACTGATAAAATAAAAAAATTTGACCAGTTCTGCCAAATTCTTAAAAAAAATTGTGACATAAAGGCCTGGAAATTTAATAGGGACACTTAAACTTTTCAATATATTCTTATATTTTTAATTATTTTTCCATAAAGATTACAAAGTATATACATTAAATTAAAGGCATTCAAATAGTTTAACTGATAAAATAAAAATATTTGACCAGTTCTGCCAAATTCTTAAAAAAATTGTGAAATAAAGGCCTGGAAATTTAATAGGGACACTTAAACTTTTCAATATATTCTTATATTTTTAATTATTTTTCCATAAAGATTATAAAGTATATACATTAAATTAAAGGCATTCAAATAGTTTAACTGATAAAATAAAAATATTTGACCAGTTCTGCCAAATTCTTAAAAAAATTGTAAAATAAAGGCCTGGAAATTAAATAGGGACACTTAAACTTTTCAATATATTCTTATATTTTTAATTATTTTTCCATAAAGATTACAAAGTATATACATTAAATTAAAGGCATTCAAATAGTTTAACTGATAAAATAAAAATATTTGACCAGTTCTGCCAAATTCTTAAAAAAATTGTAAAATAAAGGCCTGGAAATTTAATAGGGACACTTAAACTTTTCAATATATTCTTATATTTTTAATTATTTTTCCATAAAGATTACAATGTATATACATTAAATTAAAGGCATTCAAATAGTTTAACTGATAAAATAAAAAAATTTGACCAGTTCTGCCAAATTCTTAAAAAAATTGTGAAATAAAGGCCTGGAAATTTAATAGGGACACTTAAACTTTTCAATATATTCTTATATTTTTAATTATTTTTCCATAAAGATTACAAAGTATATACATTAAATTAAAGGCATTCAAATAGTTTAACTGATAAAATAAAAAAATTTGACCAGTTCTGCCAAATTCTTAAAAAAATTGTGAAATAAAGGCCTGGAAATTTAATAGGGACACTTAAACTTTTCAATATATTCTTATATTTTTAATTATTTTTCCATAAATATTACAAAGTATATACATTAAATTAAAGGCATTCAAATAGTTTAACTGATAAAATAAAAAAATTTGACCAGTTCTGCCAAATTCTTAAAAAAATTGTGAAATAAAGGCCTGGAAATTTAATAGGGACACTTAAACTTTTCAATATATTCTTATATTTTAAATTATTTTTCCATAAAGATTATAAAGTATATACATTAAATTAAAGGCATTCAAATAGTTTAACTGATAAAATAAAAATATTTGACCAGTTCTGCCAAATTCTTAAAAAAATTGTAAAATAAAGGCCTGGAAATTAAATAGGGACACTTAAACTTTTCAATATATTCTTATATTTTTAATTATTTTTCCATAAAGATTACAAAGTATATACATTAAATTAAAGGCATTCAAATAGTTTAACTGATAAAATAAAAAAATTTGACCAGTTCTGCCAAATTCTTAAAAAAATTGTGAAATAAAGGCCTGGAAATTTAATAGGGACACTTAAACTTTTCAATATATTCTTATATTTTTAATTATTTTTCCATAAAGATTACAAAGTATATACATTAAATTAAAGGCATTTAAATAGTTTAACTGATAAAATAAAAATATTTGACCAGTTCTGCCAAATTCTTAAAAAAATTGTGACATAAAGGCCTGGAAATTTAATAGGGACACTTAAACTTTTCAATATATTCTTATATTTTTAATTATTTTTCCATAAAGATTACAAAGTATATACATTAAATTAAAGGCATTTAAATAGTTTAACTGATAAAATAAAAATATTTGACCAGTTCTGCCAAATTCTTAAAAAAATTGTGACATAAAGGCCTGGAAATTTAATAGGGACACTTAAACTTTTCAATATATTCTTATATTTTAAATTATATTTCCATAAAGATTATAAAGTATATACATTAAATTAAAGGCATTCAAATAGTTTAACTGATAAAATAAAAATATTTGACCAGTTCTGCCAAATTCTTAAAAAAATTGTGAAATAAAGGCCTGGAAATTTAATAGGGACACTTAAACTTTTCAATATATTCTTATATTTTTAATTATTTTTCCATAAATATTACAAAGTATATACATTAAATTAAAGGCATTTAAATAGTTTAACTGATAAAATAAAAAAATTTGACCAGTTCTGCCAAATTCTTAAAAAAATTGTGAAATAAAGGCCTGGAAATTTAATAGGGACACTTAAACTTTTCAATATATTCTTATATTTTTAATTATTTTTCCATAAAGATTATAAAGTATATACATTAAATTAAAGGCATTCAAATAGTTTAACTGATAAAATAAAAATATTTGACCAGTTCTGCCAAATTCTTAAAAAAATTGTAAAATAAAGGCCTGGAAATTTAATAGGGACACTTAAACTTTTCAATATATTCTTATATTTTTAATTATTTTTCCATAAAGATTACAAAGTATATACATTAAATTAAAGGCATTCAAATAGTTTAACTGATAAAATAAAAAAATTTGACCAGTTCTGCCAAATTCTTAAAAAAATTGTGAAATAAAGGCCTGGAAATTAAATAGGGACACTTAAACTTTTCAATATATTCTTATATTTTTAATTATTTTTCCATAAAGATTACAAAGTATATACATTAAATTAAAGGCATTCAAATAGTTTAACTGATAAAATAAAAAAATTTGACCAGTTCTGCCAAATTCTTAAAAAAATTGTGACATAAAGGCCTGGAAATTTAATAGGGACGCTTAAACTTTTCAATATATTCTTATATTTTTAATTATTTTTCCATAAAGATTACAAAGTATATACATTAAATTAAAGGCATTTAAATAGTTTAACTGATAAAATAAAAATATTTGACCAGTTCTGCCAAATTCTTAAAAAAATTGTGAAATAAAGGACTGGAAATTTAATAGGGACACTTAAGCTTTTCAATATATTCTTATATTTTTAATTATTTTTCCATAAAGATTATAAAGTATATACATTAAATTAAAGGCATTCAAATAGTTTAACTGATAAAATAAAAATATTTGACCAGTTCTGCCAAATTCTTAAAAAAATTGTGAAATAAAGGCCTGGAAATTTAATAGGGACACTTAAACTTTTCAATATATTCTTATATTTTTAATTATTTTTCCATAAATATTACAAAGTATATACATTAAATTAAAGGCATTTAAATAGTTTAACTGATAAAATAAAAAAATTTGACCAGTTCTGCCAAATTCTTAAAAAAATTGTGAAATAAAGGCCTGGAAATTTAATAGGGACACTTAAACTTTTCAATATATTCTTATATTTTTAATTATTTTTCCATAAAGATTATAAAGTATATACATTAAATTAAAGGCATTCAAATAGTTTAACTGATAAAATAAAAATATTTGACCAGTTCTGCCAAATTCTTAAAAAAATTGTAAAATAAAGGCCTGGAAATTTAATAGGGACACTTAAACTTTTCAATATATTCTTATATTTTTAATTATTTTTCCATAAAGATTACAAAGTATATACATTAAATTAAAGGCATTCAAATAGTTTAACTGATAAAATAAAAAAATTTGACCAGTTTTGCCAAATTCTTAAAAAAATTGTGAAATAAAGGCCTGGAAATTTAATAGGGACACTTAAACTTTTCAATATATTCTTATATTTTTAATTATTTTTCCATAAAGATTACAAAGTATATACATTAAATTAAAGGCATTCAAATAGTTTAACTGATAAAATAAAAAAATTTGACCAGTTCTGCCAAATTCTTAAAAAAATTGTGACATAAAGGCCTGGAAATTTAATAGGGACACTTAAACTTTTCAATATATTCTTATATTTTTAATTATTTTTCCATAAAGATTACAAAGTATATACATTAAATTAAAGGCATTCAAATAGTTTAACTGATAAAATAAAAATATTTGACCAGTTCTGCCAAATTCTTAAAAAAATTGTAAAATAAAGGCCTGGAAATTAAATAGGGACACTTAAACTTTTCAATATATTCTTATATTTTTAATTATTTTTCCATAAAGATTACAAAGTATATACATTAAATTAAAGGCATTCAAATAGTTTAACTGATAAAATAAAAATATTTGACCAGTTCTGCCAAATTCTTAAAAAAATTGTGAAATAAAGGCCTGGAAATTTAATAGGGACACTTAAACTTTTCAATATATTCTTATATTTTTAATTATTTTTCCATAAAGATTACAAAGTATATACATTAAATTAAAGGCATTCAAATAGTTTAACTGATAAAATAAAAAAATTTGACCAGTTCTGCCAAATTCTTAAAAAAATTGTGACATAAAGGCCTGGAAATTTAATAGGGTCACTTAAACTTTTCAATATATTCTTATATTTTTAATTATTTTTCCATAAAGATTACAAAGTATATACATTAAATTAAAGGCATTTAAATAGTTTAACTGATAAAATAAAAAAATTTGACCAGTTCTGCCAAATTCTTAAAAAAATTGTGACATAAAGGCCTGGAAATTTAATAGGGACACTTAAACTTTTCAATATATTCTTATATTTTTAATTATTTTTCCATAAAGATTACAAAGTATATACATTAAATTAAAGGCATTCAAATAGTTTAACTGATAAAATAAAAATATTTGACCAGTTCTGCCAAATTCTTAAAAAAATTGTGAAATAAAGGCCTGGAAATTTAATAGGGAAACTTAAACTTTTCAATATATTCTTATATTTTTAATTATTTTTCCATAAAGATTATAAAGTATATACATTAAATTAAAGGCATTCAAATAGTTTAACTGATAAAATAAAAAAATTTGACCAGTTTTGCCAAATTCTTAAAAAAATTGTGAAATAAAGGCCTGGAAATTTAATAGGGACACTTAAACTTTTCAATATATTCTTATATTTTTAATTATTTTTCCATAAAGATTACTATGTATATACATTAAATTAAAGGCATTCAAATAGTTTAACTGATAAAATAAAAATATTTGACCAGTTCTGCCAAATTCTTAAAAAAATTGTAAAATAAAGGCCTGGAAATTAAATAGGGACACTTAAACTTTTCAATATATTCTTATATTTTTAATTATTTTTCCATAAAGATTACAAAGTATATACATTAAATTAAAGGCATTCAAATAGTTTAACTGATAAAATAAAAATATTTGACCAGTTCTGCCAAATTCTTAAAAAAATTGTAAAATAAAGGCCTGGAAATTTAATAGGGACACTTAAACTTTTCAATATATTCTTATATTTTTAATTATTTTTCCATAAATATTACAAAGTATATACATTAAATTAAAGGCATTGAAATAGTTTAACTGATAAAATAAAAAAATTTGACCAGTTCTGCCAAATTCTTAAAAAAATTGTGAAATAAAGGCCTGGAAATTTAATAGGGACACTTAAACTTTTCAATATATTCTTATATTTTTAATTATTTTTCCATAAAGATTACAAAGTATATACATTAAATTAAAGGCATTCAAATAGTTTAACTGATAAAATAAAAAAATTTGACCAGTTCTGCCAAATTCTTAAAAAAATTGTGACATAAAGGCCTGGAAATTTAATAGGGACACTTAAACTTTTCAATATATTCTTATATTTTTAATTATTTTTCCATAAAGATTACAAAGTATATACATTAAATTAAAGGCATTCAAATAGTTTAACTGATAAAATAAAAAAATTTGACCAGTTCTGCCAAATTCTTAAAAAAATTGTGAAATAAAGGCCTGGAAATTTAATAGGGACACTTAAACTTTTCAATATATTCTTATATTTTTAATTATTTTTCCATAAAGATTACAAAGTATATACATTAAATTAAAGGCATTCAAATAGTTTAACTGATAAAATAAAAAAATTTGACCAGTTCTGCCAAATTCTTAAAAAAATTGTGAAATAAAGGCCTGGAAATTTAATAGGGACACTTAAACTTTTCAATATATTCTTATATTTTTAATTATTTTTCCATAAAGATTACAAAGTATATACATTAAATTAAAGGCATTTAAATAGTTTAACTGATAAAATAAAAATATTTGACCAGTTCTGCCAAATTCTTAAAAACACTGTGAAATAAAGGCCTGGAAATTTAATAGGGACACTTAAACTTTTCAATATATTCTTATATTTTTAATTATTTTTCCATAAATATAACAAAGTATATACATTAAATTAAAGTCATTCAAATAGTTTAACTGATAAAATAAAAATATTTGACCAGTTCTGCCAAATTCCTTAAAAAAATTGTATAATAGAGGCCTGGAAATTTAATAGGGACACTTAAACTTTTCAATATATTCTTATATTTTTAATTATTTTTCCATAAAGATTACAAAGTATATACATTAAATTAAAGTCATTCAAATAGTTTAACTGATAAAATAAAAATATTTGACCAGTTCTGCCAAATTCTTAAAAAAAATTGTATAATAGAGGCCTGGAAATTTAATAGGGACACTTAAACTTTTCAATATATTCTTATATTTTTAATTATTTTTCCATAAAGATTACAAAGTATATACATTAAATTAAAGGCATTCAAATAGTTTAACTGATAAAATAAAAAAATTTGACCAGTTCTGCCAAATTCTTAAAAAAATTGTGACATAAAGGCCTGGAAATTTAATAGGGACACTTAAACTTTTCAATATATTCTTATATTTTTAATTATTTTTCCATAAAGATTACAAAGTATATACATTAAATTAAAGGCATTTAAATAGTTTAACTGATAAAATAAAAAAATTTGACCAGTTCTGCCAAATTCTTAAAAAAATTGTGACATAAAGGCCTGGAAATTTAATAGGGACACTTAAACTTTTCAATATATTCTTATATTTTTAATTATTTTTCCATAAAGATTACAAAGTATATACATTAAATTAAAGGCATTCAAATAGTTTATCTGATAAAATAAAAATATTTGACCAGTTCTGCCAAATTCTTAAAAAAATTGTGAAATAAAGGCCTGGAAATTTAATAGGGACACTTAAACTTTTCAATATATTCTTATATTTTTAATTATTTTTCCATAAAGATTATAAAGCATATACATTAAATTAAAGGCATTCAAATAGTTTAACTGATAAAATAAAAAAATTTGACCAGTTTTGCCAAATTCTTAAAAAAATTGTGAAATAAAGGCCTGGAAATTTAATAGGGACACTTAAACTTTTCAATATATTCTTATATTTTTAATTATTTTTCCATAAAGATTACAATGTATATACATTAAATTAAAGGCATTCAAATAGTTTAACTGATAAAATAAAAATATTTGACCAGTTCTGCCAAATTCTTAAAAAAATTGTAAAATAAAGGCCTGGAAATTAAATAGGGACACTTAAACTTTTCAATATATTCTTATATTTTTAATTATTTTTCCATAAAGATTACAAAGTATATACATTAAATTAAAGGCATTCAAATAGTTTAACTGATAAAATAAAAATATTTGACCAGTTCTGCCAAATTCTTAAAAAAATTGTAAAATAAAGGCCTGGAAATTTAATAGGGACACTTAAACTTTTCAATATATTCTTATATTTTTAATTATTTTTCCATAAAGATTACAATGTATATACATTAAATTAAAGGCATTCAAATAGTTTAACTGATAAAATAAAAAAATTTGACCAGTTCTGCCAAATTCTTAAAAAAATTGTATAATAGAGGCCTGGAAATGTAATAGGGACACTTAAACTTTTCAATATATTCTTATATTTTTAATTATTTTTCCATAAAGATTACAAAGTATATACATTAAATTAAAGTCATTCAAATAGTTTAACTGATAAAATAAAAATATTTGACCAGTTCTGCCAAATTCTTAAAAAAATTGTATAATAGAGGCCTGGAAATTAAATAGGGACACTTAAACTTTTCAATATATTCTTATATTTTTAATTATTTTTCCATAAAGATTACAAAGTATATACATTAAATTAAAGGCATTCAAATAGTTTAACTGATAAAATAAAAAAATTTGACCAGTTCTGCCAAATTCTTAAAAAAATTGTGAAATAAAGGCCTGGAAATTTAATAGGGACACTTAAACTTTTCAATATATTCTTATATTTTTAATTATTTTTCCATAAAGATTACAAAGTATATACATTAAATTAAAGGCATTCAAATAGTTTAACTGATAAAATAAAAAAATTTTACCAGTTCTGCCAAATTCTTAAAAAAATTGTGAAATAAAGGCCTGGAAATTTAATAGGGACACTTAAACTTTTCAATATATTCTTATATTTTTAATTATTTTTCCATAAATATTACAAAGTATATACATTAAATTAAAGGCATTCAAATAGTTTAACTGATAAAATAAAAAAATTTGACCAGTTCTGCCAAATTCTTAAAAAAATTGTGAAATAAAGGCCTGGAAATTTAATAGGGACACTTAAACTTTTCAATATATTCTTATATTTTTAATTATTTTTCCATAAAGATTACAAAGTATATACATTAAATTAAAGGCATTCAAATAGTTTAACTGATAAAATAAAAAAATTTGACCAGTTCTGCCAAATTCTTAAAAAAATTGTGACATAAAGGCCTGGAAATTTAATAGGGACACTTAAACTTTTCAATATATTCTTATATTTTTAATTATTTTTCCATAAAGATTACAAAGTATATACATTAAATTAAAGGCATTTAAATAGTTTAACTGATAAAATAAAAAAATTTGACCAGTTCTGCCAAATTCTTAAAAAAATTGTGACATAAAGGCCTGGAAATTTAATAGGGACACTTAAACTTTTCAATATATTCTTATATTTTTAATTATTTTTCCATAAAGATTACAAAGTATATACATTAAATTAAAGGCATTCAAATAGTTTATCTGATAAAATAAAAATATTTGACCAGTTCTGCCAAATTCTTAAAAAAATTGTGAAATAAAGGCCTGGAAATTTAATAGGGAAACTTAAACTTTTCAATATATTCTTATATTTTTAATTATTTTTCCATAAAGATTATAAAGCATATACATTAAATTAAAGGCATTCAAATAGTTTAACTGATAAAATAAAAAAATTTGACCAGTTTTGCCAAATTCTTAAAAAAATTGTGAAATAAAGGCCTGGAAATTTAATAGGGACACTTAAACTTTTCAATATATTCTTATATTTTTAATTATTTTTCCATAAAGATTACAATGTATATACATTAAATTAAAGGCATTCAAATAGTTTAACTGATAAAATAAAAATATTTGACCAGTTCTGCCAAATTCTTAAAAAAATTGTAAAATAAAGGCCTGGAAATTAAATAGGGACACTTAAACTTTTCAATATATTCTTATATTTTTAATTATTTTTCCATAAAGATTACAAAGTATATACATTAAATTAAAGGCATTCAAATAGTTTAACTGATAAAATAAAAATATTTGACCAGTTCTGCCAAATTCTTAAAAAAAATTGTATAATAGAGGCCTGGAAATTTAATAGGGACACTTAAACTTTTCAATATATTCTTATATTTTTAATTATTTTTCCATAAAGATTACAAAGTATATACATTAAATTAAAGGCATTCAAATAGTTTAACTGATAAAATAAAAAAATTTGACCAGTTCTGCCAAATTCTTAAAAAAATTGTGACATAAAGGCCTGGAAATTTAATAGGGACACTTAAACTTTTCAATATATTCTTATATTTTTAATTATTTTTCCATAAAGATTACAAAGTATATACATTAAATTAAAGGCATTTAAATAGTTTAACTGATAAAATAAAAAAATTTGACCAGTTCTGCCAAATTCTTAAAAAAATTGTGAAATAAAGGCCTGGAAATTTAATAGGGAAACTTAAACTTTTCAATATATTCTTATATTTTTAATTATTTTTCCATAAAGATTATAAAGTATATACATTAAATTAAAGGCATTCAAATAGTTTAACTGATAAAATAAAAAAATTTGACCAGTTTTGCCAAATTCTTAAAAAAATTGTGAAATAAAGGCCTGGAAATTTAATAGGGACACTTAAACTTTTCAATATATTCTTATATTTTTAATTATTTTTCCATAAAGATTACAATGTATATACATTAAATTAAAGGCATTCAAATAGTTTAACTGATAAAATAAAAATATTTGACCAGTTCTGCCAAATTCTTAAAAAAATTGTAAAATAAAGGCCTGGAAATTAAATAGGGACACTTAAACTTTTCAATATATTCTTATATTTTTAATTATTTTTCCATAAAGATTACAAAGTATATACATTAAATTAAAGGCATTCAAATAGTTTAACTGATAAAATAAAAATATTTGACCAGTTCTGCCAAATTCTTAAAAAAATTGTAAAATAAAGGCCTGGAAATTTAATAGGGACACTTAAACTTTTCAATATATTCTTATATTTTTAATTATTTTTCCATAAAGATTACAATGTATATACATTAAATTAAAGGCATTCAAATAGTTTAACTGATAAAATAAAAAAATTTGACCAGTTCTGCCAAATTCTTAAAAAAATTGTATAATAGAGGCCTGGAAATGTAATAGGGACACTTAAACTTTTCAATATATTCTTATATTTTTAATTATTTTTCCATAAAGATTACAAAGTATATACATTAAATTAAAGTCATTCAAATAGTTTAACTGATAAAATAAAAATATTTGACCAGTTCTGCCAAATTCTTAAAAAAATTGTATAATAGAGGCCTGGAAATTAAATAGGGACACTTAAACTTTTCAATATATTCTTATATTTTTAATTATTTTTCCATAAAGATTACAAAGTATATACATTAAATTAAAGGCATTCAAATAGTTTAACTGATAAAATAAAAAAATTTGACCAGTTCTGCCAAATTCTTAAAAAAATTGTGAAATAAAGGCCTGGAAATTTAATAGGGACACTTAAACTTTTCAATATATTCTTATATTTTTAATTATTTTTCCATAAAGATTACAAAGTATATACATTAAATTAAAGGCATTCAAATAGTTTAACTGATAAAATAAAAAAATTTTACCAGTTCTGCCAAATTCTTAAAAAAATTGTGAAATAAAGGCCTGGAAATTTAATAGGGACACTTAAACTTTTCAATATATTCTTATATTTTTAATTATTTTTCCATAAATATTACAAAGTATATACATTAAATTAAAGGCATTCAAATAGTTTAACTGATAAAATAAAAAAATTTGACCAGTTCTGCCAAATTCTTAAAAAAATTGTGAAATAAAGGCCTGGAAATTTAATAGGGACACTTAAAGTTTTCAATATATTCTTATATTTTTAATTATTTTTCCATAAAGATTACAAAGTATATACATTAAATTAAAGGCATTCAAATAGTTTAACTGATAAAATAAAAAAATTTGACCAGTTCTGCCAAATTCTTAAAAAAATTGTGACATAAAGGCCTGGAAATTTAATAGGGACACTTAAACTTTTCAATATATTCTTATATTTTTAATTATTTTTCCATAAAGATTACAAAGTATATACATTAAATTAAAGGCATTCAAATAGTTTAACTGATAAAATAAAAATATTTGACCAGTTCTGCCAAATTCTTAAAAAAATTGTAAAATAAAGGCCTGGAAATTAAATAGGGACACTTAAACTTTTCAATATATTCTTATATTTTTAATTATTTTTCCATAAAGATTACAAAGTATATACATTAAATTAAAGGCATTCAAATAGTTTAACTGATAAAATAAAAATATTTGACCAGTTCTGCCAAATTCTTAAAAAAAATTGTGAAATTAAGGCCTGGAAATTTAATAGGGACACTTAAACTTTTCAATATATTCTTATATTTTTAATTATTTTTCCATAAAGATTACAAAGTATATACATTAAATTAAAGGCATTCAAATAGTTTAACTGATAAAATAAAAAAATTTGACCAGTTCTGCCAAATTCTTAAAAAAATTGTGACATAAAGGCCTGGAAATTTAATAGGGACACTTAAACTTTTCAATATATTCTTATATTTTTAATTATTTTTCCATAAAGACTACAAAGTATATACATTAAATTAAAGGCATTTAAATAGTTTAACTGATAAAATAAAAAAATTTGACCAGTTCTGCCAAATTCTTAAAAAAATTGTGACATAAAGGCCTGGAAATTTAATAGGGACACTTAAACTTTTCAATATATTCTTATATTTTTAATTATTTTTCCATAAAGATTACAAAGTATATACATTAAATTAAAGGCATTCAAATAGTTTAACTGATAAAATAAAAATATTTGACCAGTTCTGCCAAATTCTTAAAAAAATTGTGAAATAAAGGCCTGGAAATTTAATAGGAAAACTTAAACTTTTCAATATATTCTTATATTTTTAATTATTTTTCCATAAAGATTACAAAGTATATACATTAAATTAAAGGCATTCAAATAGTTTAACTGATAAAATAAAAAAATTTGACCAGTTTTGCCAAATTCTTAAAAAAATTGTGAAATAAAGGCCTGGAAATTTAATAGGGACACTTAAACTTTTCAATATATTCTTATATTTTTAATTATTTTTCCATAAAGATTACAATGTATATACATTAAATTAAAGGCATTCAAATAGTTTAACTGATAAAATAAAAATATTTGACCAGTTCTGCCAAATTCTTAAAAAAATTGTAAAATAAAGGCCTGGAAATTAAATAGGGACACTTAAACTTTTCAATATATTCTTATATTTTTAATTATTTTTCCATAAAGATTACAAAGTATATACATTAAATTAAAGGCATTCAAATAGTTTAACTGATAAAATAAAAATATTTGACCAGTTCTGCCAAATTCTTAAAAAAATTGTAAAATAAAGGCCTGGAAATTTAATAGGGACACTTAAACTTTTCAATATATTCTTATATTTTTAATTATTTTTCCATAAAGATTACAAAGTATATACATTAAATTAAAGGCATTCAAATAGTTTAACTGATAAAATAAAAAAATTTGACCAGTTCTGCCAAATTCTTAAAAAAATTGTGAAATAAAGGCCTGGAAATTTAATAGGGACACTTAAACTTTTCAATATATTCTTATATTTTTAATTATTTTTCCATAAATATTACAAAGTATATACATTAAATTAAAGGCATTCAAATAGTTTAACTGATAAAATAAAAAAATTTGACCAGTTCTGCCAAATTCTTAAAAAAATTGTGAAATAAAGGCCTGGAAATTTAATAGGGACACTTAAACTTTTCAATATATTCTTATATTTTTAATTATTTTTCCATAAAGATTACAAAGTATATACATTAAATTAAAGGCATTCAAATAGTTTAACTGATAAAATAAAAAAATTTGACCAGTTCTGCCAAATTCTTAAAAAAATTGTGACATAAAGGCCTGGAAATTTAATAGGGACACTTAAACTTTTCAATATATTCTTATATTTTTAATTATTTTTCCATAAAGATTACAAAGTATATACATTAAATTAAAGGCATTCAAATAGTTTAACTGATAAAATAAAAAAATTTGACCAGTTCTGCCAAATTCTTAAAAAAATTGTGAAATAAAGGCCTGGAAATTTAATAGGGACACTTAAACTTTTCAATATATTCTTATATTTTTAATTATTTTTCCATAAAGATTACAAAGTATATACATTAAATTAAAGGCATTCAAATAGTTTAACTGATAAAATAAAAAAATTTGACCAGTTCTGCCAAATTCTTAAAAAAATTGTGAAATAAAGGCCTGGAAATTTAATAGGGACACTTAAACTTTTCAATATATTCTTATATTTTTAATTATTTTTCCATAAAGATTACAAAGTATATACATTAAATTAAAGGCATTTAAATAGTTTAACTGATAAAATAAAAATATTTGACCAGTTCTGCCAAATTCTTAAAAAAACTGTGAAATAAAGGCCTGGAAATTTAATAGGGACACTTAAACTTTTCAATATATTCTTATATTTTTAATTATTTTTCCATAAATATTACAAAGTATATACATTAAATTAAAGGCATTCAAATAGTTTAACTGATAAAATAAAAAAATTTGACCAGTTCTGCCAAATTCTTAAAAAAATTGTGAAATAAAGGCCTGGAAATTTAATAGGGACACTTAAACTTTTCAATATATTCTTATATTTTTAATTATTTTTCCATAAAGATTACAAAATATATACATTAAATTAAAGGCATTCAAATAGTTTAACTGATAAAATAAAAATATTTGACCAGTTCTGCCAAATTCTTAAAAAAATTGTATAATAGAGGCCTGGAAATTTAATAGGGACACTTAAACTTTTCAATATATTCTTATATTTTTAATTATTTTTCCATAAAGATTACAAAGTATATACATTAAATTAAAGTCATTCAAATAGTTTAACTGATAAAATAAAAATATTTGACCAGTTCTGCCAAATTCTTAAAAAAATTGTATAATAGAGGCCTGGAAATTTAATAGGGACACTTAAACTTTTCAATATATTCTTATATTTTTAATTATTTTTCCATAAAGATTACAAAGTATATACATTAAATTAAAGGCATTCAAATAGTTTAACTGATAAAATAAAAAAATTTGACCAGTTCTGCCAAATTCTTAAAAAAATTGTGACATAAAGGCCTGGAAATTTAATAGGGACACTTAAACTTTTCAATATATTCTTATATTTTTAATTATTTTTCCATAAAGATTACAAAGTATATACATTAAATTAAAGTCATTCAAATAGTTTAACTGATAAAATAAAAATATTTGACCAGTTCTGCCAAATTCTTAAAAAAATTGTATAATAGAGGCCTGGAAATTAAATAGGGACACTTAAACTTTTCAATATATTCTTATATTTTTAATTATTTTTCCATAAAGATTACAAGGTATATACATTAAATTAAAGGCATTCAAATAGTTTAACTAATAAAATAAAAAAATTTGACCAGTTCTGCCAAATTCTTAAAAAAATTGTGAAATAAAGGCCTGGAAATTTAATAGGGACACTTAAACTTTTCAATATATTCTTATATTTTTAATTATTTTTCCATAAAGATTACAAAGTATATACATTAAATTAAAGGCATTCAAATAGTTTAACTGATAAAATAAAAAAATTTGACCAGTTCTGCCAAATTCTTAAAAAAATTGTGACATAAAGGCCTGGAAATTTAATAGGGACACTTAAACTTTTCAATATATTCTTATATTTTTAATTATTTTTCCATAAAGATTACAAAGTATATACATTAAATTAAAGGCATTCAAATAGTTTAACTGATAAAATAAAAAAATTTGACCAGTTCTGCCAAATTCTTAAAAAAATTGTGACATAAAGGCCTGGAAATTTAATAGGGACACTTAAACTTTTCAATATATTCTTATATTTTTAATTATTTTTCCATAAAGATTACAAAGTATATACATTAAATTAAAGTCATTCAAATAGTTTAACTGATAAAATAAAAATATTTGACCAGTTCTGCCAAATTCTTAAAAAAATTGTATAATAGAGGCCTGGAAATTTAATAGGGACACTTAAACTTTTCAATATATTCTTATATTTTTAATTATTTTTCCATAAAGATTACAAAGTATATACATTAAATTAAAGGCATTCAAATAGTTTAACTGATAAAATAAAAAAATTTGACCAGTTCTGCCAAATTCTTAAAAAAATTGTGACATAAAGGCCTGGAAATTTAATAGGGACACTTAAACTTTTCAATATATTCTTATATTTTTAATTATTTTTCCATAAAGATTACAAAGTATATACATTAAATTAAAGGCATTTAAATAGTTTAACTGATAAAATAAAAAAATTTGACCAGTTCTGCCAAATTCTTAAAAAAATTGTGACATAAAGGCCTGGAAATTTAATAGGGACACTTAAACTTTTCAATATATTCTTATATTTTTAATTATTTTTCCATAAAGATTACAAAGTATATACATTAAATTAAAGGCATTCAAATAGTTTAACTGATAAAATACAAATATTTGACCAGTTCTGCCAAATTCTTAAAAAAATTGTGAAATAAAGGCCTGGAAATTTAATAGGGACACTTAAACTTTTCAATATATTCTTATATTTTTAATTATTTTTCCATAAAGATTATAAAGTATATACATTAAATTAAAGGCATTCAAATAGTTTAACTGATAAAATAAAAAAATTTGACCAGTTTTGCCAAATTCTTAAAAAAATTGTGAAATAAAGGCCTGGAAATTTAATAGGGACACTTAAACTTTTCAATATATTCTTATATTTTTAATTATTTTTCCATAAAGATTACAATGTAAATACATTAAATTAAAGGCATTCAAATAGTTTAACTGATAAAATAAAAATATTTGACAAGTTCTGCCAAATTCTTAAAAAAATTGTAAAATAAAGGCCTGGAAATTAAATAGGGACACTTAAACTTTTCAATATATTCTTATATTTTTAATTATTTTTCCATAAAGATTACAAAGTATATACATTAAATTAAAGGCATTCAAATAGTTTAACTGATAAAATAAAAATATTTGACCAGTTCTGCCAAATTCTTAAAAAAATTGTAAAATAAAGGCCTGGAAATTTAATAGGGACACTTAAACTTTTCAATATATTCTTATATTTTTAATTATTTTTCCATAAAGATTACAATGTATATACATTAAATTAAAGGCATTCAAATAGTTTAACTGATAAAATAAAAAAATTTGACCAGTTCTGCCAAATTCTTAAAAAAATTGTATAATAGAGGCCTGGAAATTTAATAGGGACACTTAAACTTTTCAATATATTCTTATATTTTTAATTATTTTTCCATAAAGATTACAAAGTATATACATTAAATTAAAGGCATTCAAATAGTTTAACTGATAAAATAAAAATATTTGACCAGTTCTGCCAAATTCTTAAAAAAATTGTGAAATAAAGGCCTGGAAATTTAATAGGGAAACTTAAACTTTTCAATATATTCTTATATTTTTAATTATTTTTCCATAAAGATTATAAAGTATATACATTAAATTAAAGGCATTCAAATAGTTTAACTGATAAAATAAAAAAATTTGACCAGTTTTGCCAAATTCTTAAAAAAATTGTGAAATAAAGGCCTGGAAATTTAATAGGGACACTTAAACTTTTCAATATATTCTTATATTTTTAATTATTTTTCCATAAAGATTACAATGTATATACATTAAATTAAAGGCATTCAAATAGTTTAACTGATAAAATAAAAATATTTGACCAGTTCTGCCAAATTCTTAAAAAAATTGTAAAATAAAGGCCTGGAAATTAAATAGGGACACTTAAACTTTTCAATATATTCTTATATTTTTAATTATTTTTCCATAAAGATTACAAAGTATATACATTAAATTAAAGGCATTCAAATAGTTTAACTGATAAAATAAAAATATTTGACCAGTTCTGCCAAATTCTTAAAAAAATTGTAAAATAAAGGCCTGGAAATTTAATAGGGACACTTAAACTTTTCAATATATTCTTATATTTTTAATTATTTTTCCATAAAGATTACAAAGTATATACATTAAATTAAAGGCATTCAAATAGTTTAACTGATAAAATAAAAAAATTTGACCAGTTCTGCCAAATTCTTAAAAAAATTGTGAAATAAAGGCCTGGAAATTTAATATGGACACTTAAACTTTTCAATATATTCTTATATTTTTAATTATTTTTCCATAAATATTACAAAGTATATACATTAAATTAAAGGCATTCAAATAGTTTAACTGATAAAATAAAAAAATTTGACCAGTTCTGCCAAATTCTTAAAAAAATTGTGAAATAAAGGCCTGGAAATTTAATAGGGACACTTAAACTTTTCAATATATTCTTATATTTTTAATTATTTTTCCATAAAGATTACAAAGTATATACATTAAATTAAAGGCATTCAAATAGTTTAACTGATAAAATAAAAAAATTTGACCAGTTCAGCCAAATTCTTAAAAAAATTGTGACATAAAGGCCTGGAAATTTAATAGGGACACTTAAACTTTTCAATATATTCTTATATTTTTAATTATTTTTCCATAAAGATTACAAAGTATATACATTAAATTAAAGGCATTCAAATAGTTTAACTGATAAAATAAAAAAATTTGACCAGTTCTGCCAAATTCTTAAAAAAATTGTGAAATAAAGGCCTGGAAATTTAATAGGGACACTTAAACTTTTCAATATATTCTTATATTTTTAATTATTTTTCCATAAAGATTACAAAGTATATACATTAAATTAAAGGCATTCAAATAGTTTAACTGATAAAATAAAAAAATTTGACCAGTTCTGCCAAATTCTTAAAAAAATTGTGAAATAAAGGCCTGGAAATTTAATAGGGACACTTAAACTTTTCAATATTGTTAGGGATTCTATAATTTTTTTTTTATAAATTGATAACATGATAATTTTAGTATTTATGTACTTTAATTACATGTGAAAGTAGAATCCTTTTGGTTGTATTTTATTTGTTATATATTGGAACTGTATACATTATTAATTTAGATAAGAAAAATTAATTATTTCAATTATTTATTTCTGTGCATATTTACCCAATTTTACTTATACATTTAAAAAAAAAAAAAAAAAAAAAAAAAGAAAAAAAGAAATTACATTGTTTACATCAACATGTAATTTTGGGTTCCTGTCTACGCTTATATTGTAACAGCTTAATGGTTAATTGACATTTAAAAGTATTTAGGGTAATACTGGAGAATACGAAAAATAATCGGTGGTGACTTATTAAATGTACACACATGCATATTATCAAAAGCTTCATTTTACTTTACACAACCTTCAATCTTTCTTTTTTTCATGTGATCTTCAATAAATCAGACGTGTCTTAAATTATTTTTTTAAACTCAAGATAAACGTTTTCTATGGTGTAAGAAAAAAAAAATTATAAATTCTAAAATATTTTTTTTTAAGTCATTTCGAGTAAAATTGTCAAAAATTATAAAATTTATTTTATTTCACGAATATAATCATCAAGGTAATAAAATTGTCAGTGATAATTTAGAGCCTTAATTAACATAGGTAATTTCATTTAGGTATAGTGATCATAACCTTAATTCTAAGGCACACATGTTAACTAGTAGCCCACTATAGCTTCGATTGATCTGGTCAGCACAATATTTTCTTAAAAGTAAACTGTGTGTAATATTTCATTAAGAAAGGTAATCAATCTAAAGTGTTCTTTTATTAAATGTGAGTGTTTTACATTAAAACTACATTTGCACACAGATCGTACACAGCTCCAGAAGATCAATCCTATATAGCGAATTAAAAGAGAAGTTGAAAGGGCACCAATTGTTTCCACCACCACTGTATTGCTAATTACGCACTAAATAAAATTGAACAATTAAAAGCTTATAGTGACGTCACGTACAACCGAAAGTGAACCATAAAATTATAAGAGGACACAGAAGGAAAAAGTGCAAAAACCAAAATTGGTAGGAAGGTTACCTACTTTCATTCCTACAAAAACGTATGCACCGAAATAGTTCAATACACGTTGTATAATACATCAAACTACTCTAATACCTCAGAATAATCAGACCTATATTGATGTCCATAAAATCTGTAACCTCAGTAAATTACAAATTGTCAGATCCAAATCTTCTTCCCTAAATTAGAAAAGCTATGTGTTCATGGATACCATCTAAGAAAACTTTACATCTTCATTAAATATTTTTGTAAATGAATATGTGCATACAATAGTATTAATTTCTTTTAAATTACATTTCATGTAAAATCAAAGTAAAATTCATATGCAGGTATTTAAACGCATTTAATTATAATTACATATAATTCTAGTATGGTATGTATACTTAAATTTACATGTAAAGTTTTAGTTATATAATTGATATATGCAACAATTTAATTTTTATCAGCCCTAATATTATAAACCAACTGAATGCAGATGTTCGAAGAGGCCTCTACGTCATCAAACCAGCATTGTAAGTTGAAAGTCACAACAACGAAACTACAAGTTTGGTGAGTGATCATAATTAATTGTTTTTTTTTTATTGTCTGCATATTTTTTTTTCTTTAATATAATTGTACTCACAAAAGCAACAACAAGCGAAATAATTTTTATTGAATTTATTTGCCTAAGCTTTTGGGTTTATCTCTTACGGAAGTAACTTAAAAGGGTTAATTCGTAAATCTAAACCTTGTTCTTGCTTTTGACTAATTTGTAATATTAAATATTTCTTTGGATAATAACTCCACATAGTTTAGTTTCTAAGAAGTCTGTTACGATAATTACGTTTTTTTTTTACTTCAATTCAAATGAAATGAATAATTTCGTACTAATGTACATCAGTTTTTTTATGAATCTTTTATTTCACACATTTCTATATTGTTTAGATTAATTAAACTTAATGATATTTTGTCATTTATAATATTAAGTTATACCTACAATATTTTTAGATTTTTTTTTAATTTTTTTTATGTTATGAATAAATATTGAATTAATATGAATTGCTAAAACTTTACTAATTGAGGAATGATACTAAATGACATGAAGGTTCACTAACTTCGATACTCTCACCAAAATGGGGTAATCTTTTCAAAATCACAAGTGTATTGGTTACCATAGGTGTAAATTAGGGTGGGAAAAATGCACTTAAAGAGACTAACATCTGCTCTATTCACATAGGTTGGAATATTATATAAAATTTTGAATATTTGTGATTTGTGATATTGCTCAGTAATTGATGGTGGTTTTTTTTTATTGAATGGCATGAAGTACATTTTCTATGCTTACGCTTATTTTGTAAGATTTGGTGTAAGAACCACACCACAGCCGACAGAGCTAGTCGATGGAACACCAGCATGCCGCCGACACTAAATTTTACAAATCTTCAATCACTTGAAAGTATCCTAGGCGTAACATAGATGGCGCCCAACGCACGGAGCTGTATTAATATTTCATATATTAAAACGCTTCTTATTCCTTATGATTTATTTATTTACAACTTGTTTATAAATCTCACAATATTCATTATTTCTAATTTTCCAACTTTATCTCCGAAAATAGTGATTTTAGTCGAAATTTTAAAATTTGTCTATCACATTTTCATAACTCTCCTTTTGAAAACTTGATTTCTTTAGTAAAGTTTAGAACTTTGTAAGTCACAAATCTTTTGTTTAATAACAGAAAATTTGTTTGTAATGAAGTACCTTATCTTGACTATTGAAATATGATCAAAAATTTGTTATAGAGTCCAAAACTTTTCGAGTGTTAATATTTAAGTTTATGTTGCATATAACTAAATTTTTTTTTTTCAAATTAAAATTGCAAACCGCATATTTTCAAGAAAAAATGTGAGAGTTTCTATTTGTAATTTTCATGAGGCAATACAAAAAGCCTTGTTTTTAGTCTTTCGAACAATGTCTATAAAATTATACGATAAAGTTTTAATCGCCTGTTCGAAGAGAGTATCATAGTGTGACCAAAATGTTTAGTTAGTTGAATTCCTCAATAAATTATGATCTTGAAATCTTATATTCTTTTTTTTGTGAATTATATTTATACACACATTTTTTTGTCTTTATTTAAAATATATAAAGAAGGAAGAAAACAATAATTAGTGGGCTATAAATTCTTCTCTTAAAGCTTTTTTTTTATATCATGAGTTATAATTTTCGTAGTTCTATACGAAGTTCAAATAATAGTCAGAGCTCTTCTAGAGGTAGAGGTAAAGTAGTTACGACCCCAAATATTCCATTAGAGGATCAAAACCCTCTTAGTTCTCGACCAAAAGTTCTTCATACTCCACCACGAAAAAACTCTGTGGAAATTAATCGTACTGTTGTTAATTTGAATAGTCAGTTTGACGATATCGCACTCCAACAGAGTAATCAAAGTTCTGATTCAGATTCTACAAACACACTCCCTACGTCTTCTCAGCAAGCTATTTCTCACACGCAATCTGCAACCAGTTCTTCTTCTGAAAAAACTCAAGGACAGTTGCTTGAGGAATCATTTCAGAACATAAAGCAATCATCTCTTGAAGATTTATTAGTTCCTTCTGGATTTATTGATAATCAGGCTAGAATTTTGTCCCATTTAAACATGGATGCCAATACTAATGCTAATAATGAAAATGTTCAAAATTCACAGAATTCGACGGTAAATTCCATAGAGTCTCTAATTTCAATGCTTCAGCAAACAATTAGGTCCACTCAAGAAGAAATGCGAAGTGAACTTACGGCTATAAGACAATCAATTTCAAGTATTTCTTCTACTTCTAGTGAACCAACCATACCCACTGCTTGTTATGTTCAAAACACTCCCCACAATTCTAACCTTTCAAATACTTCGATTGTTAGTACTAAATTCGAAAAATGGAAAATCAATTTCGATGGTACTGGTAGCGTATCAGATTTTCTATTTAAAATAGATACCTTGTGTGAAAGAACACAATGTAGTCGTGAACATTTGATGGCAAATTTTCATATATTTTTAAGTGGAAAAGCAGAATCTTGGTTCTGGAATTTTATTAAACAAAATCGTAATGCTCAATATTCTCTCCTTAAGAGTTCAATAACAGAAGAATTTGGTTATCTAGAAACCGATCACGATGTTCTACTTCGTCTATCAACTCGTAAACAACAGCATAAAGAGTCTTACGACGATTTCCATGCTTGTGTAGTATCTATGAATTCTCGCATGAGAGAACCGATCGCTGAGAAAACTCTTATAGATATACTTAAGCGTAATGTTAATACCAATTTAAAATTAATGCTGTTTAATACAGTACCCAAAACTCTGCACGAGTTGAGAGATTTGGCCAGAAATGCGGAAAAAGTTTTAAAGGAAACAAAAGTTCCTTTTCCGACCGTTAGTAATACTCGTCAAGTAAATGAAATGGAAATTATTGATAATGAGGAAGATTTGAATAGTGAATTTGTTACTGATCCACAGGTTGAGGCTTTACAGCTTCCTTGCCGTATTACAAAGACAGATTATTCTAAAATAAAATGTTGGAATTGCCTTAATTTCGGCCATTCATATATATACTGTCCAGAGGATACTAGACATCTTTTCTGCTTTAAATGTGGGCAGAGAGGTGTAAATACGACAAAATGTACAAATTCTCATCTGGGAAACCGGAAACAGAGCGAGATGGCTACCGGGGACTCTCGTTCGAAACCCCAGACCCCGAGTTTACAGTAACTCAACCGATGACTCCTCCACAGGAGGACGATTCAAGGACTTTGATTTTAACTAACAATCATAGTTCCAAAATTTTTAAAAATTTAGATTTCACATACATACCAACAAAAACTATTCATTCTTGTAGATCCCGATATAAGAAACGTAAATTTTATAGAACTTTAATTGAATCTTCTACATTATCTAATGATTCTGATGACCGACCATTTGCCAATGTTTCAATTCTTGGTGAAAACCTTTATGGGCTCTTAGACTCGGGAGCAAGTGTGTCAGTGTTAGGTAAAGATGGCATGGAATTTATAACACGTCACAATATTGCCTTGAAACCCTTTAAGTCTTTTGTATCCACTGCCAATGGCTCAAAACAAAAGGTTTATGGCTACTGTGAACTTCCTGTTACATATAAGAGTGTAACAAAGCCTATAAACTTCTATGTCGTTCCTTCACTTTTCCAATCCCTTTATTTGGGAACCGATTTCTGGAGAGCTTTTGCAATAGCTCCCCATGTAGTTCCCATAATTGAGTCATTAGACGTTGATACTATTGACGAAGATTTACATTTTCATGAATTGTCCCCAGAAAAGAAACTAAAACTTGAGGCTGTAATACAGGAATTCCCTTCCTTTGAAAAACAAGGCCTGGGTTGTACTAGCTTAATGAAACACCATATTGACACAGGAGATGCCGCCCCCATAAAGTGTCGACATTATCCCCTTTCACCGCCACGTCAGGCTGAAGTATACAAGGAGCTAGACAGACTTCTTGAAATGGGTGTCATCGAGGAGTCAAACTCCCCATGGTGCTTCCCGATTGTCAATGTAAGAAAACCCGGCAAAGTGCGCCTTTGTTTAGACTCAAGGAAGTTAAATGAGGTCACGAAAAAAGACTCATACCCCCTTCCACATATCAATGGGTTGTTAAGTAGATTGAAAGATACTCACTTTATAAGTGGTATTGATCTAAAAGATGCTTTTTTCCAGATTCCTCTCACCGAATCCTCTAAGGAGAAAACAGCTTTCGCGGTACCAGGTAGACCCCTCTATCATTATAGAGTCATGCCCTTCGGGCTTTGTAATGGTCCGCAGGCGATGAGTAGGTTAATGGACAAGACCATTCCATCTAAGCTTAGGGAGAATGTATTCATCTACTTAGATGATCTACTGGTTTGCAGCTCTAACTTCGAAAATCATTTGGATTTGTTGCGACAGGTAGCAAAATGTTTGCGAAATGCAGGGCTAACTATAAACGTCCATAAAAGCAAGTTCTGTCAGAACGAAATCAGGTATCTTGGATACCGTATTGGAAATGGCTGTTTAAAAGTTGATCCCGATAAAGTGGCAGCTATTAGGGACTTTCCTTTGCCGAAATCTCCTCGACAATTACGTCGGTTTATAGGGATGGCCAATTGGTACCGTTCGTTTATAGGCAATTTTGCCAATATGGCCGGACCATTGACTGATTGCCTTCGTAAAAATAATGGCCCTTTTCAACTAACTCCACTAGCTTTGGAATCCTTTGAGCAAATCAAAACTGCTCTTTCTAGTGCACCCGTGCTGGCACAGCCAGATTTCTCAAAAGAATTTGTAGTGCAGTGTGATGCATCAAGAGTCGGTGTTGGTGGAGTGTTGTATCAATTTGATGAGGAAGGCAGGGAACGACCAATATCATTTGTTTCGCAAAAACTTAACCGTGCACAACGAAATTACACGGTAACAGAGTTAGAGTGTCTGGCCGCTGTTTTTTGTGTTAAAAAGTTCAGGCCTTATATTGAAGGACTACCGTTTAAGATCATCACTGACCACTCAAGTTTAAAATGGTTGATGTCCCAGAAGGACTTGAGTGGCAGGCTCGCAAGGTGGAGTTTAAAACTCCAGGGGTTTGATTTTAAAATGGAGCACCGTAAGGGCTCACTGAACGTTGTCCCAGATACACTCTCACGATTTGACATTGATGAAATAAAGATTGACCATAGTTTTCCCGAGATTCCATTAACATCAGATGAGTTTAAAAGTTCGGAGTACCAAAATTTGATTAAAACGGTATCCGGAAATAAAGATAATCTTCCCGATTTGATTTTGTCTAACAATCTTGTTTACAAAAGAGTTAAATTTCGACAAGGTGTGTCAGATGAAGAGGAAAGTCTTTGGAGACTGTGGTTGCCTCAGTCCTTAATAGATACGGCAATTAAGTTGGCTCATAATTCTAATTGTCATGGTGGATATTTTAAAACACTCTCTCGTTTAAGGGAAAAATATTTTTGGCCCTCCATGGCTAGAGACGTAAGGGATTTCGTTGGTAAGTGTGACGACTGCAAAATGATTAAGGCACCAAACCAAATTCTTCGTCCACCTATGGGTGAAGCCTTCATAACAGTCCGTCCATTTCAACGTCTCTATTGCGACTTTCTTGGCCCTTATCCATGTTCAAGATCTAAAAATACTATTTTATTTATCGTTATTGATCATTTCACCAAGTTTCTGTTTTTAGTTCCTCTAAAATCCGCTACATCACTTAATGTTATAAATTTTCTTCAAAATAGCCTTTTTAATACCTTTGGTGTTCCGCAATATCTACATAGTGATAACGGAAAACAGTTTATCTCTAAGGATATGCAAGAATTTCTTAATCTCTATGGAATAACCCACATTAGGACAGGTCTTTATTCACCACAAGCAAACGTTTCAGAGCGTTCGAATAGAGAAGTTATTTCAAAAATACGATATTATTTGAAAAATGAATCCAATCACCTTAACTGGGACCAGTGTGTCCCACATATATTAAGTGTCTTGCGAAGTGATTATCAAACATCTATTCAATGCTCTCCTTATTATGCCTTATTTGGCCAAAATATGTGTTTACATGGATCTACATATCCACTATTAGATAAATTGAATATGCTACAGGATGATACTATTGTACATCGTGTTGATAAAATGAATCACGTAAGGAAAAAAATTTCACATAATTTGGAATTGGCACATCAAAAATCCACTAAAACCTATAATACACGTTCAAAGGAAATAACATATCGAATTGGCCAGGAAGTCTTTAGAAAGAATCACATTCAAAGTAATTTCGGAAACGCAATTAATTCCAAATTTTGTCCAAAATATTTAAAATGCAGGATTCGCAATAAAGTGGGCAATTCCCTTTATGAAATTGAAGACAACCAGGGTAAATATATAGGTCGTTATCATGCTGCTGATTTACGTCCATAAGCTAAACTTACTATGTATTGCCCGGCTTTCGTGGGTCGAGCCACACTAGAAGAATCAAAGGATAAATTCTAGAATCCTTTCTCCTGTTCTTCATTCTATCAGAGATTTCATGACGAAGCAGGTTTGTTAGGGATTCTATAATTTTTTTTTTATAAATTGATAACATGATAATTTTAGTATTTATGTACTTTAATTACATGTGAAAGTAGAATCCTTTTGGTTGTATTTTATTTGTTATATATTGGAACTGTATACATTATTAATTTAGATAAGAAAAATTAATTATTTCAATTATTTATTTCTGTGCATATTTACCCAATTTTACTTATACATTTAAAAAAAAAAAAAAAAAAAAAAAAAGAAAAAAAGAAATTACATTGTTTACATCAACATGTAATTTTGGGTTCCTGTCTACGCTTATATTGTAACAGCTTAATGGTTAATTGACATTTAAAAGTATTTAGGGTAATACTGGAGAATACGAAAAATAATCGGTGGTGACTTATTAAATGTACACACATGCATATTATCAAAAGCTTCATTTTACTTTACACAACCTTCAATCTTTCTTTTTTTCATGTGATCTTCAATAAATCAGACGTGTCTTAAATTATTTTTTTAAACTCAAGATAAACGTTTTCTATGGTGTAAGAAAAAAAAAATTATAAATTCTAAAATATTTTTTTTTAAGTCATTTCGAGTAAAATTGTCAAAAATTATAAAATTTATTTTATTTCACGAATATAATCATCAAGGTAATAAAATTGTCAGTGATAATTTAGAGCCTTAATTAACATAGGTAATTTCATTTAGGTATAGTGATCATAACCTTAATTCTAAGGCACACATGTTAACTAGTAGCCCACTATAGCTTCGATTGATCTGGTCAGCACAATATTTTCTTAAAAGTAAACTGTGTGTAATATTTCATTAAGAAAGGTAATCAATCTAAAGTGTTCTTTTATTAAATGTGAGTGTTTTACATTAAAACTACATTTGCACACAGATCGTACACAGCTCCAGAAGATCAATCCTATATAGCGAATTAAAAGAGAAGTTGAAAGGGCACCAATTGTTTCCACCACCACTGTATTGCTAATTACGCACTAAATAAAATTGAACAATTAAAAGCTTATAGTGACGTCACGTACAACCGAAAGTGAACCATAAAATTATAAGAGGACACAGAAGGAAAAAGTGCAAAAACCAAAATTGGTAGGAAGGTTACCTACTTTCATTCCTACAAAAACGTATGCACCGAAATAGTTCAATACACGTTGTATAATACATCAAACTACTCTAATACCTCAGAATAATCAGACCTATATTGATGTCCATAAAATCTGTAACCTCAGTAAATTACAAATTGTCAGATCCAAATCTTCTTCCCTAAATTAGAAAAGCTATGTGTTCATGGATACCATCTAAGAAAACTTTACATCTTCATTAAATATTTTTGTAAATGAATATGTGCATACAATAGTATTAATTTCTTTTAAATTACATTTCATGTAAAATCAAAGTAAAATTCATATGCAGGTATTTAAACGCATTTAATTATAATTACATATAATTCTAGTATGGTATGTATACTTAAATTTACATGTAAAGTTTTAGTTATATAATTGATATATGCAACAATTTAATTTTTATCAGCCCTAATATTATAAACCAACTGAATGCAGATGTTCGAAGAGGCCTCTACGTCATCAAACCAGCATTGTAAGTTGAAAGTCACAACAACGAAACTACAAGTTTGGTGAGTGATCATAATTAATTGTTTTTTTTTATTGTCTGCATATTTTTTTTTCTTTAATATAATTGTACTCACAAAAGCAACAACAAGCGAAATAATTTTTATTGAATTTATTTGCCTAAGCTTTTGGGTTTATCTCTTACGGAAGTAACTTAAAAGGGTTAATTCGTAAATCTAAACCTTGTTCTTGCTTTTGACTAATTTGTAATATTAAATATTTCTTTGGATAATAACTCCACATAGTTTAGTTTCTAAGAAGTCTGTTACGATAATTACGTTTTTTTTTTACTTCAATTCAAATGAAATGAATAATTTCGTACTAATGTACATCAGTTTTTTTATGAATCTTTTATTTCACACATTTCTATATTGTTTAGATTAATTAAACTTAATGATATTTTGTCATTTATAATATTAAGTTATACCTACAATATTTTTAGATTTTTTTTTAATTTTTTTTATGTTATGAATAAATATTGAATTAATATGAATTGCTAAAACTTTACTAATTGAGGAATGATACTAAATGACATGAAGGTTCACTAACTTCGATACTCTCACCAAAATGGGGTAATCTTTTCAAAATCACAAGTGTATTGGTTACCATAGGTGTAAATTAGGGTGGGAAAAATGCACTTAAAGAGACTAACATCTGCTCTATTCACATAGGTTGGAATATTATATAAAATTTTGAATATTTGTGATTTGTGATATTGCTCAGTAATTGATGGTGGTTTTTTTTTATTGAATGGCATGAAGTACATTTTCTATGCTTACGCTTATTTTGTAAGATTTGGTGTAAGAACCACACCACAGCCGACAGAGCTAGTCGATGGAACACCAGCATGCCGCCGACACTAAATTTTACAAATCTTCAATCACTTGAAAGTATCCTAGGCGTAACAATATATTCTTATATTTTTAATTATTTTTCCATAAAGATTACAAAGTATATACATTAAATTAAAGGCATTTAAATAGTTTAACTGATAAAATAAAAATATTTGACCAGTTCTGCCAAATTCTTAAAAAAAACTGTGAAATAAAGGCCTGGAAATTTAATAGGGACACTTAAACTTTTCAATATATTCTTATATTTTTAATTATTTTTCCATAAATATTACAAAGTATATACATTAAATTAAAGGCATTCAAATAGTTTAACTGATAAAATAAAAAAATTTGACCAGTTCTGCCAAATTCTTAAAAAAATTGTGAAATAAAGGCCTGGAAATTTAATAGGGACACTTAAACTTTTCAATATATTCTTATATTTTTAATTATTTTTCCATAAAGATTACAAAATATATACATTAAATTAAAGGCATTCAAATAGTTTAACTGATAAAATAAAAATATTTGACCAGTTCTGCCAAATTCTTAAAAAAATTGTATAATAGAGGCCTGGAAATTTAATAGGGACACTTAAACTTTTCAATATATTCTTATATTTTTAATTATTTTTCCATAAAGATTACAAAGTATATACATTAAATTAAAGGCATTCAAATAGTTTAACTGATAAAATAAAAAAATTTGACCAGTTCTGCCAAATTCTTAAAAAAATTGTATAATAGAGGCCTGGAAATTTAATAGGGACACTTAAACTTTTCAATATATTCTTATATTTTTAATTATTTTTCCATAAAGATTACAAAGTATATACATTAAATTAAAGTCATTCAAATAGTTTAACTGATAAAATAAAAATATTTGACCAGTTCTGCCAAATTCTTAAAAAAATTGTATAATAGAGGCCTGGAAATTAAATAGGGACACTTAAACTTTTCAATATATTCTTATATTTTTAATTATTTTTCCATAAAGATTACAAGGTATATACATTAAATTAAAGGCATTCAAATAGTTTAACTAATAAAATAAAAAAATTTGACCAGTTCTGCCAAATTCTTAAAAAAATTGTGAAATAAAGGCCTGGAAATTTAATAGGGACACTTAAACTTTTGAATATATTCTTATATTTTTAATTATTTTTCCATAAAGATTACAAAGTATATACATTAAATTAAAGGCATTCAAATAGTTTAACTGATAAAATAAAAAAATTTGACCAGTTCTGCCAAATTCTTAAAAAAATTGTGACATAAAGGCCTGGAAATTTAATAGGGACACTTAAACTTTTCAATATATTCTTATATTTTTAATTATTTTTCCATAAAGATTACAAAGTATATACATTAAATTAAAGGCATTCAAATAGTTTAACTGATAAAATAAAAAAATTTTACCAGTTCTGCCAAATTCTTAAAAAAATTGTGACATAAAGGCCTGGAAATTTAATAGGGACACTTAAACTTTTCAATATATTCTTATATTTTTAATTATTTTTCCATAAAGATTACAAAGTATATACATTAAATTAAAGTCATTCAAATAGTTTAACTGATAAAATAAAAATATTTGACCAGTTCTGCCAAATTCTTAAAAAAATTGTATAATAGAGGCCTGGAAATTTAATAGGGACACTTAAACTTTTCAATATATTCTTATATTTTTAATTATTTTTCCATAAAGATTACAAAGTATATACATTAAATTAAAGGCATTCAAATAGTTTAACTGATAAAATAAAAAAATTTGACCAGTTCTGCCAAATTCTTAAAAAAATTGTGACATAAAGGCCTGGAAATTTAATAGGGACACTTAAACTTTTCAATATATTCTTATATTTTTAATTATTTTTCCATAAAGATTACAAAGTATATACATTAAATTAAAGGCATTTAAATAGTTTAACTGATAAAATAAAAAAATTTGACCAGTTCTGCCAAATTCTTAAAAAAATTGTGACATAAAGGCCTGGAAATTTAATAGGGACACTTAAACTTTTCAATATATTCTTATATTTTTAATTATTTTTCCATAAAGATTACAAAGTATATACATTAAATTAAAGGCATTCAAATAGTTTAACTGATAAAATACAAATATTTGACCAGTTCTGCCAAATTCTTAAAAAAATTGTGAAATAAAGGCCTGGAAATTTAATAGGGAAACTTAAACTTTTCAATATATTCTTATATTTTTAATTATTTTTCCATAAAGATTATAAAGTATATACATTAAATTAAAGGCATTCAAATAGTTTAACTGATAAAATAAAAAAATTTGACCAGTTTTGCCAAATTCTTAAAAAAATTGTGAAATAAAGGCCTGGAAATTTAATAGGGACACTTAAACTTTTCAATATATTCTTATATTTTTAATTATTTTTCCATAAAGATTACAATGTATATACATTAAATTAAAGGCATTCAAATAGTTTAACTGATAAAATAAAAATATTTGACCAGTTCTGCCAAATTCTTAAAAAAATTGTAAAATAAAGGCCTGGAAATTAAATAGGGACACTTAAACTTTTCAATATATTCTTATATTTTTAATTATTTTTCCATAAAGATTACAAAGTATATACATTAAATTAAAGGCATTCAAATAGTTTAACTGATAAAATAAAAATATTTGACCAGTTCTGCCAAATTCTTAAAAAAATTGTAAAATAAAGGCCTGGAAATTTAATAGGGACACTTAAACTTTTCAATATATTCTTATATTTTTAATTATTTTTCCATAAAGATTACAATGTATATACATTAAATTAAAGGCATTCAAATAGTTTAACTGATAAAATAAAAAAATTTGACCAGTTCTGCCAAATTCTTAAAAAAATTGTATAATAGAGGCCTGGAAATTTAATAGGGACACTTAAACTTTTCAATATATTCTTATATTTTTAATTATTTTTCCATAAAGATTACAAAGTATATACATTAAATTAAAGTCATTCAAATAGTTTAACTGATAAAATAAAAATATTTGACCAGTTCTGCCAAATTCTTAAAAAAATTGTATAATAGAGGCCTGGAAATTACATAGGGACACTTAAACTTTTCAATATATTCTTATATTTTTAATTATTTTTCCATAAAGATTACAAGGTATATACATTAAATTAAAGGCATTCAAATAGTTTAACTGATAAAATAAAAAAATTTGACCAGTTCTGCCAAATTCTTAAAAAAATTGTGAAATAAAGGCCTGGAAATTTAATAGGGACACTTAAACTTTTCAATATATTCTTATATTTTTAATTATTTTTCCATAAAGATTACAAAGTATATACATTAAATTAAAGGCATTCAAATAGTTTAACTGATAAAATAAAAAAATTTGACCAGTTCTGCCAAATTCTTAAAAAAATTGTGAAATAAAGGCCTGGAAATTTAATAGGGACACTTAAACTTTTCAATATATTCTTATATTTTTAATTATTTTTCCATAAATATTACAAAGTATATACATTAAATTAAAGGCATTCAAATAGTTTAACTGATAAAATAAAAAAATTTGACCAGTTCTGCCAAATTCTTAAAAAAATTGTGAAATAAAGGCCTGGAAATTTAATAGGGACACTTAAACTTTTCAATATATTCTTATATTTTTAATTATTTTTCCATAAAGATTACAAAGTATATACATTAAATTAAAGGCATTCAAATAGTTTAACTGATAAAATAAAAAAATTTGACCAGTTCTGCCAAATTCTTAAAAAAATTGTGACATAAAGGCCTGGAAATTTAATAGGGACACTTAAACTTTTCAATATATTCTTATATTTTTAATTATTTTTCCATAAAGATTACAAAGTATATACATTAAATTAAAGTCATTCAAATAGTTTAACTGATAAAATAAAAATATTTGACCAGTTCTGCCAAATTCTTAAAAAAATTGTATAATAGAGGCCTGGAAATTTAATAGGGACACTTAAACTTTTCAATATATTCTTATATTTTTAATTATTTTTCCATAAAGATTACAAAGTATATACATTAAATTAAAGGCATTCAAATAGTTTAACTGATAAAATAAAAAAATTTGACCAGTTCTGCCAAATTCTTAAAAAAATTGTGACATAAAGGCCTGGAAATTTAATAGGGACACTTAAACTTTTCAATATATTCTTATATTTTTAATTATTTTTCCATAAAGATTACAAAGTATATACATTAAATTAAAGGCATTTAAATAGTTTAACTGATAAAATAAAAAAATTTGACCAGTTCTGCCAAATTCTTAAAAAAATTGTGACATAAAGGCCTGGAAATTTAATAGGGACACTTAAACTTTTCAATATATTCTTATATTTTTAATTATTTTTCCATAAAGATTACAAAGTATATACATTAAATTAAAGGCATTCAAATAGTTTAACTGATAAAATACAAATATTTGACCAGTTCTGCCAAATTCTTAAAAAAATTGTGAAATAAAGGCCTGGAAATTTAATAGGGAAACTTAAACTTTTCAATATATTCTTATATTTTTAATTATTTTTCCATAAAGATTATAAAGTATATACATTAAATTAAAGGCATTCAAATAGTTTAACTGATAAAATAAAAAAATTTGACCAGTTTTGCCAAATTCTTAAAAAAATTGTGAAATAAAGGCCTGGAAATTTAATAGGGACACTTAAACTTTTCAATATATTCTTATATTTTTAATTATTTTTCCATAAAGATTACAATGTATATACATTAAATTAAAGGCATTCAAATAGTTTAACTGATAAAATAAAAATATTTGACCAGTTCTGCCAAATTCTTAAAAAAATTGTAAAATAAAGGCCTGGAAATTAAATAGGGACACTTAAACTTTTCAATATATTCTTATATTTTTAATTATTTTTCCATAAAGATTACAAAGTATATACATTAAATTAAAGGCATTCAAATAGTTTAACTGATAAAATAAAAATATTTGACCAGTTCTGCCAAATTCTTAAAAAAATTGTAAAATAAAGGCCTGGAAATTTAATAGGGACACTTAAACTTTTCAATATATTCTTATATTTTTAATTATTTTTCCATAAAGATTACAATGTATATACATTAAATTAAAGGCATTCAAATAGTTTAACTGATAAAATAAAAATATTTGACCAGTTCTGCCAAATTCTTAAAAAAATTGTATAATAGAGGCCTGGAAATTTAATAGGGACACTTAAACTTTTCAATATATTCTTATATTTTTAATTATTTTTCCATAAAGATTACAAAGTATATACATTAAATTAAAGTCATTCAAATAGTTTAACTGATAAAATAAAAATATTTGACCAGTTCTGCCAAATTCTTAAAAAAATTGTATAATAGAGGCCTGGAAATTAAATAGGGACACTTAAACTTTTCAATATATTCTTATATTTTTAATTATTTTTCCATAAAGATTACAAGGTATATACATTAAATTAAAGGCATTCAAATAGTTTAACTGATAAAATAAAAAAATTTGACCAGTTCTGCCAAATTCTTAAAAAAATTGTGAAATAAAGGCCTGGAAATTTAATAGGGACACTTAAACTTTTCAATATATTCTTATATTTTTAATTATTTTTCCATAAAGATTACAAAGTATATACATTAAATTAAAGGCATTCAAATAGTTTAACTGATAAAATAAAAAAATTTGACCAGTTCTGCCAAATTCTTAAAAAAATTGTGAAATAAAGGCCTGGAAATTAAATAGGGACACTTTATATTCTTATATTTTTTAATTATATTTCCATAAAGATTACAAAGTATATACATTAAATTAAAGGCATTCAAATAGTTTAACTGATAAAATAAAAATATTTGACCAGTTCTGCCATATTCTTAAAAAAATTGTAAAATAAAGGCCTGGAAATTTAATAGGGACACTTAAACTTTTCAATATATTCTTATATTTTTAATTATTTTTCCATAAAGATTACAATGTATATACATTAAATTAAAGGCATTCAAATAGTTTTAACTGATAAAATAAAAAAATTTGACCAGTTCTGCCAAATTCTTAAAAAAATTGTGAAATAAAGGCCTGGAAATTTAATAGGGACACTTAAACTTTTCAATATATTCTTATATTTTTTAATTATTTTTCCATAAAGATTACAATGTATATACATTAAATTAAAGGCATTCAAATAGTTTAACTGATAAAATAAAAAAATTTGACCAGTTCTGCCAAATTCTTAAAAAAATTGTGAAATAAAGGCCTGGAAATTTAATAGGGACACTTAAACTTTTCAATATATTCTTATATTTTTAATTATTTTTCCATAAAGATTATAAAGTATATACATTAAATTAAAAGCATTCAAATAGTTTAACTGATAAAATAAAAATATTTGACCAGTTCTGCCAAATTCTTAAAAAAATTGTAAAATAAAGGCCTGGAAATTTAATAGGGACACTTAAACTTTTCAATATATTCTTATATTTTTAATTATTTTTCCATAAAGATTACAAAGTATATACATTAAATTAAAGGCATTCAAATAGTTTAACTGATAAAATAAAAAACATTTGACCAGTTCTGCCAAATTCTTAAAAAAATTGTGAAATAAAGGCCTGGAAAATTTAATAGGGACACTTAAACTTTTCAATATATTCTTATATTTTTAATTATTTTTCCATAAAGATTACAAAGTATATACATTAAATTAAAGGCATTCAAATAGTTTAACTGATAAAATAAAAAAATTTGACCAGTTCTGCCAAATTCTTAAAAAAATTGTGACATAAAGGCCTGGAAATTTAATAGGGACACTTAAACTTTTCAATATATTCTTATATTTTTAATTATTTTTCCATAAAGAATTACAAAGTATATACATTAAATTAAAGGCATTCAAATAGTTTAACTGATAAAATAAAAATATTTGACCAGTTCTGCTAAATTCTTAAAAAAATTGTAAAATAAAGGCCTGGAAATTAAATAGGGGACACTTAAACTTTTCAATATATTCTTATATTTTTAATTATTTTTCCATAAAGATTACAAAGTATATACATTAAATTAAAGGCATTCAAATAGTTTAACTGATAAAATAAAAATATTTGACCAGTTCTGCCAAATTCTTAAAAAAATTGTAAAATAAAGGCCTGGAAATTTAATAGGGACACTTAAACTTTTCAATATATTCTTATATTTATATTTTAATTATTTTTCCATAAAGATTACAATGTATATACATTAAATTAAAGGCATTCAAATAGTTTAAACTGATAAAAATAAAAATATTTGACCAGTTCTGCCAAATTCTTTAAAAAATTGTGAAATAAAGGCCTGGAAATTTAATAGGGACACTTAAACTTTTCAATATATTCTTATATTTTTAATTATATTTCCATAAAGATTACAAAGTATATACATTAAATTAAAGGCATTCAAATAGTTTAACTGATAAAATAAAAATATTTGACCAGTTCTGCCAAAATTCTTAAAAAAATTGTAAAATAAAGGCCTGGAAATTAAATAGGGGACACTTAAACTTTTTCAATATATTCTTATATTTTTAATTATTTTTCCATAAAGATTACAAAGTATATACATTAAATTAAAGGCATTCAAATAGTTTAACTGATAAAATAAAAATATTTGACCAGTTCTGCCAAATTCTTAAAAAAATTGTAAAATAAAAGGCCTGGAAATTTAATAGGGGACACTTAAACTTTTCAATATATTTCTTATATTTTTAATTATTTTTTCCATAAAGATTACAATGTATATACATAAATTAAAGGCATTCAAATAGTTTAACTGATTAAAATAAAAAAATTTGACCAGTTCTGCCAAATTCTTAAAAAAATTGTGAAATAAAGGCCTGGAAATTTAATAGGGACACTTAAACTTTTCAATATATTCTTATATTTTTAATTATTTTTCCATAAAGATTACAAAAGTATATACATTAAATTAAAGGCATTCAAATAGTTTAACTGATAAAAATAAAAAAATTTGACCAGTTCTGCCAAAATTCTTAAAAAAAATTGTGAAATAAAGGCCTGGAAATTTAATAGGGACACTTAAACTTTTCAATATATTCTTATATTTTTAATTATTTTTCCATAAATATTACAAAAGTATATACATTAAATTAAAGGCATTCAAATAGTTTAACTGATAAAATAAAAAAATTTTGACCAGTTCTGCCAAATTCTTAAAAAAATTGTGAAATAAAGGCCTGGAAATTTAATAGGGACACTTAAACTTTTCAATATATTCTTATATTTTTAATTATTTTTCCATAAAGATTACAAAGTATATACATTAAATTAAAGGCATTTAAATAGTTTAACTGATAAAATAAAAATATTTTGACCAGTTCTGCCAAATTCTTAAAAAAAACTGTGAAATAAAGGCCTGGAAATTTAATAGGGGACACTTAAACTTTTCAATATATTCTTATATTTTTAATTATTTTTCCATAAATATTACAAAGTATATACATTAAATTAAAGGCATTCAAATAGTTTAACTGATAAAATAAAAAAATTTGACCAGTTCTGCCAAATTCTTAAAAAAATTGTGAAATAAAGGCCTGGAAATTTAATAGGGGACACTTAAACTTTTCAATATATTTTTATATTTTTAATTATTTTTCCATAAAGATTACAAAATATATACATTAAATTAAAAGCATTCAAATAGTTTAACTGATAAAATAAAAATATTTGACCAGTTCTGCGAAATTCTTAAAAAAAATTGGTATAATAGAGGCCTGGAAATTTAATAGGGGACACTTAAACTTTTCAATATATTCTTATATTTTTAATTATTTTTCCATAAAGATTACAAAGTATATACATTAAATTAAAGTCATTCAAATAGTTTAACTGATAAAATAAAAATATTTGACCAGTTCTGCCAAATTCTTAAAAAAAATTGTATAATAGAGGCCTGGAAATTTAATAGGGACACTTAAACTTTTCAATATATTCTTATATTTTTTAATTATTTTTCCATAAAGATTACAAAGTATATACATTAAATTAAAGGCATTTAAATAGTTTAACTGATTAAAATAAAAAAATTTGACCAGTTCTGCCAAATTCTTAAAAAAATTGTGAAATAAAGGCCTGGAAATTTAATAGGGACACTTAAACTTTTCAATATATTCTTATATTTTTAATTATTTTTCCATAAAGATTACAAAGTATATACATTAAATTAAAGGCATTCAAATAGTTTAACTGATAAAATAAAAATATTTGACCAGTTCTGCCAAATTCTTAAAAAAATTGTAAAATAAAGGCCTGGAAATTAAATAGGGACACTTAAACTTTTCAATATATTCTTATATTTTTAATTATTTTTCCATAAAGATTACAAAGTATATACATTAAATTAAAGGCATTCAAATAGTTTAACTGATAAAATAAAAAAATTTGACCAGTTCTGCCAAATTCTTAAAAAAATTGTGAAATAAAGGCCTGGATATTTAATAGAGACACTTAAACTTTTCAATATATTCTTATATTTTTAATTATTTTTCCATAAAGATTACAAAGTATATACATTAAATTAAAGGCATTCAAATAGTTTAACTGATAAAATAAAAATATTTGACCAGTTCTGCCAAATTCTTAAAAAAATTGTAAAATAAAGGCCTGGAAATTTAATAGGGACACTTAAACTTTTCAATATATTCTTATATTTTTAATTATTTTTCCATAAAGATTATAAAGTATATACATTAAATTAAAGGCATTCAAATAGTTTAACTGATAAAATAAAAAAATTTGACCAGTTCTGCCAAATTCTTAAAAAAATTGTGAAATAAAAGCCTGGAAATTTAATAGGGACACTTAAACTTTTCAATATATTCTTATATTTTTAATTATTTTTCCATAAAGATTACAAAGTATATACATTAAATTAAAGGCATTCAAATAGTTTAACTGATAAAATAAAAATATTTGACCAGTTCTGCCAAATTCTTAAAAAAATTGTAAAATAAAGGCCTGGAAATTTAATAGGGACACTTAAACTTTTCAATATATTCTTATATTTTTAATTATATTTCCATAAAGATTACAAAGTATATACATTAAATTAAAGGCATTCAAATAGTTTAACTGATAAAAATAAAAATATTTGACCAGTTCTGCCAAATTCTTAAAAAAATTGTAAAATAAAGGCCTGGAAATTAAATAGGGACACTTAAACTTTTCAATATATTCTTATATTTTTAATTATTTTTCCATAAAGATTACAAAGTATATACATTAAATTAAAGGCATTCAAATAGTTTAACTGATAAAATAAAAATATTTGACCAGTTCTGCCCAAATTCTTAAAAAAATTGTAAAATAAAGGCCTGGAAATTTAATAGGGACACTTAAACTTTTCAATATATTCTTATATTTTTAATTATTTTTCCATAAAGATTACAATGTATATACATTAAATTAAAGGCATTCAAATAGTTTAACTGATAAAATAAAAAAATTTGACCAGTTCTGCCAAATTCTTAAAAAAATTGTGAAATAAAGGCCTGGAAAATTTAATAGGGACACTTAAACTTTTCAATATATTCTTATATTTTTAATTATTTTTCCATAAAGATTACAAAGTATATACATTAAATTAAAGGCATTCAAATAGTTTAACTGATAAAATAAAAAAATTTGACCAGTTCTGCCAAATTCTTAAAAAAATTGTGAAATAAAGGCCTGGAAATTTAATAGGGACACTTAAACTTTTCAATATATTCTTATATTTTTAATTATTTTTCCATAAAGATTACAAAGTATATACATTAAATTAAAGGCATTTAAATAGTTTAACTGATAAAATAAAAATATTTGACCAGTTCTGCCAAATTCTTAAAAAAACTGTGAAATAAAGGCCTGGAAATTTAATAGGGACACTTAAACTTTTCAATATATTCTTATATTTTTAATTATTTTTTCCATAAATATTACAAAGTATATACATTAAAATTTAAAGGCATTCAAATAGTTTAACTGATAAAATAAAAAAATTTGACCAGTTCTGCCAAATTCTTAAAAAAATTGTGAAATAAAGGCCTGGAAATTTAATAGGGACACTTAAACTTTTCAATATATTCTTATATTTTTAATTATTTTTCAATAAAGATTACAAAGTATATACATTAAATTAAAGGCATTTAAATAGTTTAACTGATAAAATAAAAATATTTGACCAGTTCTGCCAAATTCTTAAAAAAACTGTGAAATAAAGGCCTGGAAATTTAATAGGGACACTTAAACTTTTCAATATATTCTTATATTTTTAATTATTTTTCCATAAATATTACAAAGTATATACATTAAATTAAAGGCATTCAAATAGTTTAACTGATAAAATAAAAAAATTTGACCAGTTCTGCCAAATTCTTAAAAAAATTGTGAAATAAAGGCCTGGAAATTTAATAGGGACACTTAAACTTTTCAATATATTTTTATATTTTTAATTATTTTTCCATAAAGATTACAAAATATATACATTAAATTAAAGGCATTCAAATAGTTTAACTGATAAAATAAAAATATTTGACCAGTTCTGCCAAATTCTTAAAAAAATTGTATAATAGAGGCCTGGAAATTTAATAGGGACACTTAAACTTTTCAATATATTCTTATATTTTTAATTATTTTTCCATAAAGATTACAAAGTATATACATTAAATTAAAGTCATTCAAATAGTTTAACTGATAAAATAAAAATATTTGACCAGTTCTGCCAAATTCTTAAAAAAATTGTATAATAGAGGCCTGGAAATTTAATAGGGACACTTAAACTTTTTCAATATATTCTTATATTTTTAATTATTTTTCCATAAAGATTACAAAGTATATACATTAAATTAAAGGCATTTAAATAGTTTAACTGATAAAATAAAAAAATTTGACCAGTTCTGCCAAATTCTTAAAAAAATTGTGACATAAAGGCCTGGAAATTTAATAGGGACACTTAAACTTTTCAATATATTCTTATATTTTTAATTATTTTTCCATAAAGATTACAAAGTATATACATTAAATTAAAGGCATTCAAATAGGTTTAACTGATAAAATAAAAATATTTGACCAGTTCTGCCAAATTCTTAAAAAAAATTGTAAAATAAAGGCCTGGAAATTAAATAGGGACACTTAAACTTTTCAATATATTCTTATATTTTTAATTATTTTTTCCATTAAAGATTACAAAGTATATACATTAAATTAAAGGCATTCAAATAGTTTAACTGATAAAATAAAAAAATTTGACCAGTTCTGCCAAATTCTTAAAAAAATTGTGAAATAAAGGCCTGGATATTTAATAGAGACACTTAAACTTTTCAATATATTCTTATATTTTTTAATTATTTTTCCATAAAGATTACAAAGTATATACATTAAATTAAAGGCATTCAAATAGTTTAACTGATAAAATAAAAATATTTGACCAGTTCTGCCAAATTCTTAAAAAAATTGTAAAATAAAGGCCTGGAAATTTAATAGGGACACTTAAACTTTTCAATATATTCTTATATTTTTAATTATTTTTCCATAAAGATTATAAAGTATATACATTAAATTAAAGGCATTCAAATAGTTTAACTGATAAAATAAAAAAATTTGACCAGTTCTGCCAAATTCTTAAAAAAATTGTGAAATAAAAGCCTGGAAATTTAATAGGGACACTTAAACTTTTCAATATATTCTTATATTTTTTAATTATTTTTCCATAAAGATTACAAAGTATATACATTAAATTAAAGGCATTCAAATAGTTTAACTGATAAAATAAAAATATTTGACCAGTTCTGCCAAATTCTTAAAAAAATTGTAAAATAAAGGCCTGGAAATTAAATAGGGACACTTAAACTTTTCAATATATTCTTATATTTTTAATTATTTTTCCATAAAGATTACAAAGTATATACATTAAATTAAAGGCATTCAAATAGTTTAACTGATAAAATAAAAATATTTGACCAGTTCTGCCAAATTTTTAAAAAAATTGTAAAATAAAGGCCTGGAAATTTAATAGGGACACTTAAACTTTTCAATATATTCTTATATTTTTAATTATTTTTCCATAAAGATTACAATGTATATATATTAAATTAAAGGCATTCAAATAGTTTAACTGATAAAATAAAAAAATTTGACCAGTTCTGCCAAATTCTTAAAAAAATTGTGAAATAAAGGCCTGGAAATTTAATAGGGACACTTAAACTTTTCAATATATTCTTATATTTTTAATTATTTTTCCATAAAGATTACAAAGTATATACATTAAATTAAAGGCATTCAAATAGTTTAACTGATAAAATAAAAAAATTTGACCAGTTCTGCCAAATTCTTAAAAAAATTGTGACATAAAGGCCTGGAAATTTAATAGGGACACTTAAACTTTTCAATATATTCTTATATTTTTAATTATTTTTCCATAAAGATTACAAAGTATATACATTAAATTAAAGGCATTCAAATAGTTTAACTGATAAAATAAAAATATTTGACCAGTTCTGCCAAATTCTTAAAAAAATTGTGAAATAAAGGCCTGGAAATTTAATAGGGACACTTAAACTTTTCAATATATTCTTATATTTTTAATTATTTTTCCATAAAGATTATAAAGTATATACATTAAATTAAATGCATTCAAATAGTTTAACTGATAAAATAAAAATATTTGACCAGTTCTGCCAAATTCTTAAAAAAATTGTAAAATAAAGGCCTGGAAATTAAATAGGGACACTTAAACTTTTCAATATATTCTTATATTTTTTAATTATTTTTCCAAAAAAGATTACAAAGTATATACATTAAATTAAAGGCATTCAAATAGTTTAACTGATAAAATAAAAATATTTGACCAGTTCTGCCAAATTCTTAAAAAAATTGTAAAATAAAGGCCTGGAAATTTAATAGGGACACTTAAACTTTTCAATATATTCTTATATTTTTAATTATTTTTTCCATAAAGATTACAATGTATATACATTAAATTAAAGGCATTCAAATAGTTTAACTGATAAAATAAAAAAATTTGACCAGTTCTGACAAATTCTTAAAAAAATTGTGAAATAAAGGCCTGGAAATTTAATAGGGACACTTAAACTTTTCAATATATTCTTATATTTTTAATTATTTTTCCATAAAGATTACAAAGTATATACATTAAATTAAAGGCATTCAAATAGTTTAACTGATAAAATAAAAAAAATTTGACCAGTTCTGCCAAATTCTTAAAAAAATTGTGACATAAAGGCCTGGAAATTTAATAGGGACACTTAAACTTTTCAATATATTCTTATATTTTTAATTATTTTTCCATAAAGATTACAAAGTATATACATTAAATTAAAGGCATTCAAATAGTTTAACTGATAAAATAAAAATAGTTGACCAGTTCTGCCAAATTCTTAAAAAAATTTTATAATAGAGGCCTGGAAATTTAATAGGGACACTTAAACTTTTCAATATATTCTTATATTTTTAATTATTTTTCCATAAAGATTACAAAGTATATACATTAAATTAAAGGCATTCAAATAGTTTAACTGATAAAATAAAAAAATTTGACCAGTTCTGCCAAATTCTTAAAAAAAATTGTGAAATAAAGGCCTGGAAATTTAATAGGGACACTTAAACTTTTCAATATATTCTTATATTTTTAATTATTTTTTCCATAAAGATTACAAAGTATATACATTAAATTAAAGGCATTCAAATAGTTTAACTGATAAAATAAAAAAATTTGACCAGTTCTGCCAAATTCTTAAAAAAATTGTGAAATAAAGGCCTGGAAATTTAATAGGGACACTTAAACTTTTCAATATATTCTTATATTTTTTAATTATTTTTTCCATAAAGATTACAAAGTATATACATTAAATTAAAGGCATTCAAATAGTTTAACTGATAAAATAAAAAAATTTGACCAGTTCTGCCAAATTCTTAAAAAAATTGTGACATAAAGGCCTGGAAATTTAATAGGGACACTTAAACTTTTCAATATATTCTTATATTTTTAATTATTTTTCCATAAAGATTACAAAGTATATACATTAAATTAAAGGCATTCAAATAGTTTAACTGATAAAATAAAAAATATTTGACCAGTTCTGCCAAATTCTTAAAAAAATTGTAAAATAAAGGTTTGGAAATTTAATAGGGACACTTAAACTTTTCAATATATTCTTATATTTTTAATTATTTTTCCATAAAGATTATAAAGTATATACATTAAATTAAAGGCATTCAAATTGTTTAACTGATAAAATAAAAAAAATTTGACCAGTTCTGCCAAATTCTTAAAAAAATTGTGAAATAAAGGCCTGGAAATTTAATAGGGACACTTAAACTTTTCAATATATTCTTATATTTTTAATTATTTTTTCCATAAAGATTATAAAGTATATACATTAAATTAAAGGCATTCAAATAGTTTAACTGATAAAATAAAAATATTTGACCAGTTCTGCCAAATTCTTAAAAAAATTGTAAAATAAAGGCCTGGAAATTAAATAGGGACACTTAAACTTTTCAATATATTCTTATATTTTTAATTATTTTTCCATAAAGATTACAAAGTATATACATTAAATTAAAGGGCATTCAAATAGTTTTAACTGATAAAATAAAAATATTTGACCAGTTCTGCCAAATTCTTAAAAAAATTGTAAAATAAAGGCCTGGAAATTTAATAGGGACACTTAAACTTTTCAATATATTCTTATATTTTTAATTATTTTTCCATAAAGATTACAATGTATATACATTAAATTAAAGGCATTCAAATAGTTTAACTGATAAAATAAAAAAATTTGACCAGTTCTGCCAAATTCTTAAAAAAATTGTGAAATAAAGGCCTGGAAATTTAATAGGGACACTTAAACTTTTCAATATATTCTTATATTTTTAATTATTTTTCCATAAAGATTACAAAGGTATATACATTAAATTAAAGGCATTCAAATAGTTTATCTGATAAAATAAAAAAATTTGACCAGTTCTGCCAAATTCTTAAAAAAAATTGTGACATAAAGGCCTGGAAATTTAATAGGGACACTTAAAACTTTTCAATATATTCTTATATTTTTAATTATTTTTCCATAAAGATTACAAAGTATATACATTAAATTAAAGGCATTCAAATAGTTTAACTGATAAAATAAAAAAAATTTGACCAGTTCTGCCAAATTCTTAAAAAAATTGTAAAATAAAGGCCTGGAAATTTAATAGGGACACTTAAACTTTTCAATATATTCTTATATTTTTAATTATTTTTCCATAAAGATTACAAAGTATATACATTAAATTAAAGGCATTCAAATAGTTTAACTGATAAAATAAAAATATTTGACCAGTTCTGCCAAATTCTTAAAAAAATTGTAAAATAAAGGCCTGGAAATTTAATAGGGACACTTAAACTTTTTCAATATATTCTTATATTTTTAATTATTTTTCCATAAAGATTACAATGTATATACATTAAATTAAAGGCATTCAAATAGTTTAACTGATAAAATAAAAAAATTTGACCAGTTCTGACAAATTCTTAAAAAAATTGTGAAATAAAGGCCTGGAAATTTAATAGGGACACTTAAAACTTTTCAATATATTCTTATATTTTTAATTATTTTTCCATAAAGATTACAAAGTATATACATTAAATTAAAGGCATTCAAATAGTTTAACTGATAAAATAAAAAAATTTGACCAGTTCTGCCAAATTTCTTAAAAAAATTGTGACATAAAGGCCTGGAAATTTAATAGGGACACTTAAACTTTTCAATATATTCTTATATTTTTAATTATTTTTCCATAAAGATTACAAAGTATATACATTAAATTAAAGGCATTCAAATAGTTTAACTGATAAAATAAAAATAGTTGACCAGTTCTGCCAAATTCTTAAAAAAATTGTAAAATAAAGGCCTGGAAATTTAATAGGGGACACTTAAACTTTTCAATATATTCTTATATTTTTAATTATTTTTCCATAAAGATTACAAAGTATATACATTAAATTAAAGGCATTCAAATAGTTTAACTGATAAAATAAAAATATTTGA
>CAKMJM010000096.1:0-31124 GCA_927399465.1 Sarcophaga caerulescens
TTCCAAAATTATTTGGGAGATAGGAGTTACTGCGTTTTATTAGGGACACCTTAGGCTACAATTTGTGTATAGTCGGATATGTGCAGCAAGTCCCATTTTTCCACAATATCCATCAACCTTCATCCATCATTCCTCATCCCAACCAGACTCTGTTAACATAGGCAATATTTGAAGCCCGATATCTCAAGTTCCAAAGTTATTTGGGAGATAGGAGTTACTGCGTTTTATTAGGGACACCTTAGGCTACAATTTGTGTATAGTGGGATATCTGCAGCAAGTCCCATTTTTCCACAATATTCATCAACCTTCATCCATCATCCCTCATCCCAACCAGACTCTGTTAACATAGGCAATATTTGAAGCCCGATATCTCAAGTTCCAAAATTATTTGGGAGATAGGAGTTACTGTGTTTTATTAGGGACACCTTAGGCTACAATTTGTGTATAGTGGGATATCTGCAGCAAGTCCCATTTTTTCCACAATATCCATCAACCTTCATCCATCATCCCTCATCCCAACCAGACTCTGTTAACATAGGCAATATTTGAAGCCCGATATCTCAAGTTCCAAAATTATTTGGGAGATAGGAGTTACTGCGTTTTATTAGGGACACCTTAGGCTACAATTTGTGTATAGTGGGATATGTGCAGCAAGTCCCATTTTTCCACAATATCCATCAACCTTCATCCATCATCCCTCATCCCAACCAGACTCTGTTAACATAGGCAATATTTGAAGCCCGATATCTCAAGTTCCAAAATTATTTGGGAGATAGGAGTTACTGCGTTTTATTAGGGACACCTTAGGCTACAATTTGTGTATAGTGGGATATGTGCAGCAAGTCCCATTTTTCCACAATATCCATCAACCTTCATCCATCATCCCTCATCCCAACCAGACTCTGTTAACATAGGCAATATTTGAAGCCCGATATCTCAAGTTCCAAAATTATTTGGGAGATAGGAGTTACTGCGTTTTATTAGGGACACCTTAGGCTACAATTTGTGTATAGTCGGATATCTGCAGCAAGTCCCATTTTTCCACAATATCTATCAACCTTCATCCATCATCCCTCATCCCAACCAGACTCTGTTAACATAGGCAATATTTGAAGCCCGATATCTCAAGTTCCAAAATTATTTGGGAGATAGGAGTTACTGCGTTTTATTAGGGACACCTTAGGCTACAATTTGTGTATAGTGGGATATCTGCAGCAAGTCCCATTTTTCCACAATATCCATCAACCTTCATCCATCATCCCTCATCCCAACCCCGACTCTGTTAACACAGGCAATATTTGAAGCCCGATATCTCAAGTTCCAAAATTATCTGGGAGATAGGAGTTACTGCGTTTTATTAGGGACACCTAAGGCTACAATTTGTGTATAGTCGGATATCTGCAGCAAGTCCCATTTTTCCACAATATCCATCAACCTTCATCCATCATCCCTCATCCCAACCAGACTCTGTTAACATAGGCAATATTTGAAGCCCGATATCTCAAGTTCCAAAATTATTTGGGAGATAGGAGTTACTGCGTTTTATTAGGGACACCTTAGGCTACAATTTGTGTATAGTGGGATATCTGCAGCAAGTCCCATTTTTCCACAATATCCATCAAACTTCATCCATCATCCCTCATCCCAACCAGACTCTGTTAACATAGGCAATATTTGAAGCCCGATATCTCAAGTTCCAAAATTATTTGGGAGATAGGAGTTACTGCGTTTTATTAGGGACACCTTAGGCTACAATTTGTGTATAGTCGGATATCTGCAGCAAGTCCCATTTTCCACAATATCCATCAACCTTCATCCATCATCCCTCATCCCAACCAGACTCTGTTAACATAGGCAATATTTGAAGCCCGATATCGTCAAGTTCCAAAATTATTTGGGAGATAGAAGTTACTGCGTTTTATTAGGGACACCTTAGGCTACAATTTGTGTATAGTGGGATATCTGCAGCAAGTCCCATTTTTCCACAATATCCATCAACCTTCATCCATCATCCCTCATCCCAACCAGACTCTGTTAACATAGGCAATATTTGAAGCCCGATATCTCAAGTTCCAAAATTATTTGGGAGATAAGAGTTACTGCGTTTTATTAGGGACACCTTAGGCTACAATTTGTGTATAGTCGGATATCTGCAGCAAGTCCCATTTTTCCACAATATCCATCAACCTTCATCCATCATCCCTCATCCCAACCAGACTCTGTTAACATAGGCAATATTTGAAGCCCGATATCTCAAGTTCCAAAATTATTTGGGAGATAGGAGTTACTGCGTTTTATTAGGGACACCTTAGGCTACAATTTGTGTATAGTGGGATATCTGCAGCAAGTCCCATTTTTCCACAATATCCATCAACCTTCATCCATCATCCCTCATCCCAACCAGACTCTGTTAACATAGGTAATATTTGAAGCCCGATATCTCAAGTTCCAAAATTATTTGGGAGATAGGAGTTACTGCGTTTTATTAGGGACACCTTAGGCTACAATTTGTGTATAGTCGGATATGTGCAGCAAGTCCCATTTTTCCACAATATCCATCAACCTTCATCCATCATCCCTCATCCCAACCAGACTCTGTTAACATAGGCAATATTTGAAGCCCGATATCTCAAGTTCCAAAATTATTTGGGAGATAGGAGTTACTGCGTTTTATTAGGGACACCTTAGGCTACAATTTGTGTATAGTGGGATATCTGCAGCAAGTCCCATTTTTTCCACAATATCCATCAACCTTCATCCATCATCCCTCATCCCAACCAGACTCTGTTAACATAGGCAATATTTGAAGCCCGATATCTCAAGTTCCAAAATTATTTGGGAGATAGGAGTTACTGCTTTTTATTAGGGACACCTTAGGCTACAATTTGTGTATAGTGGGATATCTGCAGCAAGTCCCATTTTTCCACAATATCCATCAACCTTCATCCATCATCCCTCATCCCAACCAGACTCTGTTAACATAGGCAATATTTGAAGCCCGATATCTCAAGTTCCAAAAATTATTTGGGAGATAGGAGTTACTGCGTTTTATTAGGGACACCTTAGGCTACAATTGTGTATAGTGGGATATCTGCAGCAAGTCCCATTTTTTCCACAATATCCATCAACCTTCATCCATCATCCCTCATCCCAACCAGACTCTGTTAACATAGGCAATATTTGAAGCCCGATATCTCAAGTTCCAAAATTATTTGGGAGATAGGAGTTACTGCGTTTTATTAGGGACACCTTAGGCTACAATTTGTGTATAGTCGGATATGTGCAGCAAGTCCCATTTTTCCACAATATCCATCAACCTTCATCTATCATCCCTCATCCCAACCAGACTCTGTTAACATAGGCAATATTTGAAGCCCAATATCTCAAGTTCCAAAATTATTTGGGAGATAGGAGTTACTGCGTTTTATTAGGGACACCTTAGGCTACAATTTGTGTATAGTGGGATATCTGCAGCAAGTCCCATTTTTCCACAATATCCATCAACCTTCATCCATCATCCCTCATCCCAACCAGACTCTGTTAACATAGGCAATATTTGAAGCCCGATATCTCAAGTTCCAAAATTATTTGGGAGATAGGAGTTACTGCGTTTTATTAGGGACACCTTAGGCTACAATTTGTGTATAGTCGGATATGTGCAGCAAGTCCCATTTTTCCACAATATCCATCAACCTTCATCCATCATCCCTCATCCCAACCAGACTCTGTTAACATAGGCAATATTTGAAGCCCGATATCTCAAGTTCCAAAATTATTTGGGAGATAGGAGTTACTGCGTTTTATTAGGGACACCTTAGGCTACAATTTGTGTATAGTGGGATATGTGCAGCAAGTCCCATATTTCCACAATATCCATCAACCTTCATCCATCATCCCTCATCCCAACCAGACTCTGTTAACATAGGCAATATTTGAAGCCCGATATCTCAAGTTCCAAAATTATTTGGGAGATAGGAGTTACTGCGTTTTATTAGGGACACCTTAGGCTACAATTTGTGTATAGTCGGATATGTGCAGCAAGTCCCATTTTTCCACAATATCCATCAACCTTCATCCATCATTCCTCATCCCAACCAGACTCTGTTAACATAGGCAATATTTGAAGGCCCGATATCTCAAGTTCCAAAATTATTTGGGAGATAGGAGTTACTGCGTTTTATTAGGGACACCTTAGGCTACAATTTGTGTATTGTGGGATATCTGCAGCAAGTCCCATTTTTCCACAATATCCATCAACCTTCATCCATCATCCCTCATCCCAACCAGACTCTGTTAACATAGGCAATATTTGAAGCCCGATATCTCAAGTTCCAAAATTATTTGGGAGATAGGAGTTACTGCGTTTTATTAGGGACACCTTAGGCTACAATTTGTGTATAGTCGGATATCTGCAGCAAGTCCCATTTTTCCACAATATCCATCAACCTTCATCCATCATCCCTCATCCCAACCAGACTCTGTTAACATAGGCAATATTTGAAGCCCGATATCTCAAGTTCCAAAATTATTTGGGAGATAGGAGTTACTGCATTTTATTAGGGACACCTTAGGCTACAATTTGTGTATAGTGGGATATGTGCAGCAAGTCCCATTTTTCCACAATATCCATCAACCTTCATCCATCATCCCTCATCCCAACCAGACTCTGTTAACATAGGCAATATTTGAAGCCCGATATCTCAAGTTCCAAAATTATTTGGGAGATAGGGCTTACTGCGTTTTATTAGGGACACCTTAGGCTACAATTTGTGTATAGTCGGATATCTGCAGCAAGTCCCATTTTTCCACAATATCCATCAACCTTCATCCATCATCCCTCATCCCTCATCCCAACCAGACTCTGTTAACATAGGCAATATTTGAAGCCCGATATCTCAAGTTCCAAAATTATTGGGAGATAGGAGTTACTGCGTTTTATTAGGGACACCTTAGGCTACAATTTGTGTATAGTGGGATATCTGCAGCAAGTCCCATTTTTCCACAATATCCATCAACCTTCATCCATCATCCCTCATCCCAACCAGACTCTGTTAACATAGGCAATATTTGAAGCCCGATATCTCAAGTTCCAAAATTATTTGGGAGATAGGGCTTACTGCGTTTTATTAGGGGACACCTTAGGCTACACTTTGTGTATAGTCGGATATCTGCAGCAGGTCCCATTTTTCCACAATATCCATCAACCTTCATCCATCATCCCTCATCCCAACCAGACTCTGTTAACATAGGCAATATTTGAAGCCCGATATCTCAAGTTCCAAAATTATTTGGGAGATAGGGCTTACTGCGTTTTATTAGGGACACCTTAGGCTACACTTTGTGTATAGTCGGATATCTGCAGCAAGTCCCATTTTTCCACAATATCCATCAACCTTCATCCATCATCCCTCATCCCAACCAGACTCTGTTAACATAGGCAATATTTGAAGCCCGATATCTCAAGTTCCAAAATTATTTGGGGAGATAGGAGTTACTGCGTTTTATTAGGGACACCTTAGGCTACAATTTGTGTATAGTGGGATATGTGCAGCAAGTCCCATTTTTCCACAATATCCATCAACCTTCATCCATCATCCCTCATCCCAACCAGACTCTGTTAACATAGGCAATATTTGAAGCCCGATATCTCAAGTTCCAAAATTATTTGGGAGATAGGAGTTACTGCGTTTTATTAGGGACACCTTAGGCTACAATTTGTGTATAGTCGGATATCTGCAGCAAGTCCCATTTTTCCACAATATCTATCAACCTTCATCCATCATCCCTCATCCCAACCAGACTCTGTTAACATAGGCAATATTTGAAGCCCGATATCTCAAGTTCCAAAATTATTTGGGAGATAGGAGTTACTGCGTTTTATTAGGGACACCTTAGGCTACAATTTGTGTATAGTGGGATATCTGCAGCAAGTCCCATTTTTCCACAATATCCATCAACCTTCATCCATCATCCCTCATCCCAACCAGACTCTGTTAACACAGGCAATATTTGAAGCCCGATATCTCAAGTTCCAAAATTATTTGGGAGATAGGAGTTACTGCGTTTTATTAGGGACACCTAAGGCTACAATTTGTGTATAGTCGGATATCTGCAGCAAGTCCCATTTTTCCACAATATCCATCAACCTTCATCCATCATCCCTCATCCCAACCAGACTCTGTTAACATAGGCAATATTTGAAGCCCGATATCTCAAGTTCCAAAATTATTTGGGAGATAGGAGTTACTGCGTTTTATTAGGGGACACCTTAGGCTACAATTTGTGTATAGTGGGATATCTGCAGCAAGTCCCATTTTTCCACAATATCCATCAAACTTCATCCATCATCCCTCATCCCAACCAGACTCTGTTAACATAGGCAATATTTGAAGCCCGATATCTCAAGTTCCAAAATTATTTGGGAGATAGGAGTTACTGCGTTTTATTAGGGACACCTTAGGCTACAATTTGTGTATAGTCGGATATGTGCAGCAAGTCCCATTTTTCCACAATATCCATCAACCTTCATCCATCATCCCTCATCCCAACCAGACTCTGTTAACATAGGCAATATTTGAAGCCCGATATCTCAAGTTCCAAAATTATTTGGGAGATAGGAGTTACTGCGTTTTATTAGGGGACACCTTAGGCTACAATTTGTGTATAGTGGGATATCTGCAGCAAGTCCCATTTTTCCACAATATCCATCAACCTTCATCCATCATCCCTCATCCCAACCAGACTCTGTTAACATAGGCAATATTTGAAGCCCGATATCTCAAGTTCCAAAATTATTTGGGAGATAGGAGTTACTGCGTTTTATTAGGGACACCTTAGGCTACAATTTGTGTATAGTCGGATATCTGCAGCAAGTCCCATTTTTCCACAATATCCATCAACCTTCATCCATCATCCCTCATCCCAACCAGACTCTGTTAACATAGGCAATATTTGAAGCCCGATATCTCAAGTTCCAAAATTATTTGGGAGATATGAGTTACTGCGTTTTATTAGGGACACCTTAGGCTACAATTTGTGTATAGTCGGATATCTGCAGCAAGTCCCATTTTCCACAATATCCATCAACCTTCATCCATCATCCCTCATCCCAACCAGACTCTGTTAACATAGGCAATATTTGAAGCCCGATATCTCAAGTCCAAAATTATTTGGGAGATAGAAGTTACTGCGTTTTATTAGGGACACCTTAGGCTACAATTTGTGTATAGTGGGATATCTGCAGCAAGTCCCATTTTTCCACAATATCCATCAACCTTCATCCATCATCCCTCATCCCAACCAGACTCTGTTAACATAGGCAATATTTGAAGCCCGATATCTCAAGTTCCAAAATTATTTGGGAGATAAGAGTTACTGCGTTTTATTAGGGACACCTTAGGCTACAATTTGTGTATAGTCGGATATCTGCAGCAAGTCCCATTTTTCCACAATATCCATCAACCTTCATCCATCATCCCTCATCCCAACCAGACTCTGTTAACATAGGCAATATTTGAAGCCCGATATCTCAAGTTCCAAAATTATTTGGGAGATAGGAGTTACTGCGTTTTATTAGGGACACCTTAGGCTACAATTTGTGTATAGTGGGATATCTGCAGCAAGTCCCATTTTTCCACAATATCCATCAACCTTCATCCATCATCCCTCATCCCAACCAGACTCTGTTAACATAGGCAATATTTGAAGCCCGATATCTCAAGTTCCAAAATTATTTGGGAGATAGGAGTTACTGCGTTTTTATTAGGGACACCTTAGGCTACAATTTGTGTATAGTCGGATATGTGCAGCAAGTCCCATTTTTCCACAATATCCATCAACCTTCATCCATCATCCCTCATCCCAACCAGACTCTGTTAACATAGGCAATATTTGAAGCCCGATATCTCAAGTTCCAAAATTATTTGGGAGATAGGAGTTACTGCGTTTTATTAGGGACACCTTAGGCTACAATTTGTGTATAGTGGGATATCTGCAGCAAGTCCCATTTTTCCACAATATCCATCAACCTTCATCCATCATCCCTCATCCCAACCAGACTCTGTTAACATAGGCAATATTTGAAGCCCGATATCTCAAGTTCCAAAATTATTTGGGAGATAGGAGTTACTGCTTTTTATTAGGGACACCTTAGGCTACAATTTGTGTATAGTGGGATATCTGCAGCAAGTCCCATTTTTCCACAATATCCATCAACCTTCATCCATCATCCCTCATCCCAACCAGACTCTGTTAACATAGGCAATATTTGAAGCCCGATATCTCAAGTTCCAAAAATTATTTGGGAGATAGGAGTTACTGCGTTTTATTAGGGACACCTTAGGCTACAATTTGTGTATAGTGGGATATCTGCAGCAAGTCCCATTTTTCCACAATATCCATCAACCTTCATCCATCATCCCTCATCCCAACCAGACTCTGTTAACATAGGCAATATTTGAAGCCCGATATCTCAAGTTCCAAAATTATTTGGGAGATAGGAGTTACTGCGTTTTATTAGGGACACCTTAGGCTACAATTTGTGTATAGTCGGATATGTGCAGCAAGTCCCATTTTTCCACAATATCCATCAACCTTCATCTATCATCCCTCATCCCAACCAGACTCTGTTAACATAGGCAATATTTGAAGCCCGATATCTCAAGTTCCAAAATTATTTGGGAGATAGGAGTTACTGCGTTTTATTAGGGACACCTTAGGCTACAATTTGTGTATAGTGGGATATCTGCAGCAAGTCCCATTTTTCCACAATATCCATCAACCTTCATCCATCATCCCTCATCCCAACCAGACTCTGTTAACATAGGCAATATTTGAAGCCCGATATCTCAAGTTCCAAAATTATTTGGGAGATAGGAGTTACTGCGTTTTATTAGGGACACCTTAGGCTACAATTTGTGTATAGTCGGATATGTGCAGCAAGTCCCATTTTTCCACAATATCCATCAACCTTCATCCATCATCCCTCATCCCAACCAGACTCTGTTAACATAGGCAATATTTGAAGCCCGATATCTCAAGTTCCAAAATTATTTGGGAGATAGGAGTTACTGCGTTTTATTAGGGACACCTTAGGCTACAATTTGTGTATAGTGGGATATGTGCAGCAAGTCCCATATTTCCACAATATCCATCAACCTTCATCCATCATCCCTCATCCCAACCAGACTCTGTTAACATAGGCAATATTTGAAGCCCGATATCTCAAGTTCCAAAATTATTTGGGAGATAGGAGTTACTGCGTTTTATTAGGGACACCTTAGGCTACAATTTGTGTATAGTCGGATATGTGCAGCAAGTCCCATTTTTCCACAATATCCATCAACCTTCATCCATCATTCCTCATCCCAACCAGACTCTGTTAACATAGGCAATATTTGAAGGCCGATATCTCAAGTTCCAAAATTATTTGGGAGATAGGAGTTACTGCGTTTTATTAGGGACACCTTAGGCTACAATTTGTGTATTGTGGGATATCTGCAGCAAGTCCCATTTTTCCACAATATCCATCAACCTTCATCCATCATCCCTCATCCCAACCAGACTCTGTTAACATAGGCAATATTTGAAGCCCGATATCTCAAGTTCCAAAATTATTTGGGAGATAGGAGTTACTGTGTTTTATTAGGGACACCTTAGGCTACAATTTGTGTATAGTCGGATATCTGCAGCAAGTCCCATTTTTCCACAATATCCATCAACCTTCATCCATCATCCCTCATCCCAACCAGACTCTGTTAACATAGGCAATATTTGAAGCCCGATATCTCAAGTTCCAAAATTATTTGGGAGATAGGAGTTACTGCATTTTATTAGGGACACCTTAGGCTACAATTTGTGTATAGTGGGATATGTGCAGCAAGTCCCATTTTTCCACAATATCCATCAACCTTCATCCATCATACCTCATCCCAACCAGACTCTGTTAACATAGGCAATATTTGAAGCCCGATATCTCAAGTTCCAAAATTATTTGGGAGATAGGGCTTACTGCGTTTTATTAGGGACACCTTAGGCTACAATTTGTGTATAGTCGGATATCTGCAGCAAGTCCCATTTTTCCACAATATCCATCAACCTTCATCCATCATCCCTCATCCCAACCAGACTCTGTTAACATAGGCAATATTTGAAGCCCGATATCTCAAGTTCCAAAATTATTGGGAGATAGGAGTTACTGCGTTTTATTAGGGACACCTTAGGCTACAATTTGTGTATAGTGGGATATCTGCAGCAAGTCCCATTTTTCCACAATATCCATCAACCTTCATCCATCATCCCTCATCCCAACCAGACTCTGTTAACATAGGCAATATTTGAAGCCCGATATCTCAAGTTCCAAAATTATTTGGGAGATAGGGCTTACTGCGTTTTATTAGGGACACCTTAGGCTACACTTTGTGTATAGTCGGATATCTGCAGCAGGTCCCATTTTTCCACAATATCCATCAACCTTCATCCATCATCCCTCATCCCAACCAGACTCTGTTAACATAGGCAATATTTGAAGCCCGATATCTCAAGTTCCAAAATTATTTGGGAGATAGGGCTTACTGCGTTTTATTAGGGACACCTTAGGCTACACTTTGTGTATAGTCGGATATCTGCAGCAAGTCCCATTTTTCCACAATATCCATCAACCTTCATCCATCATCCCTCATCCCAACCAGACTCTGTTAACATAGGCAATATTTGAAGCCCGATATCTCAAGTTCCAAAATTATTTGGGAGATAGGGCTTACTGCGTTTTATTAGGGACACCTTAGGCTACACTTTGTGTATAGTCGGATATCTGCAGCAAGTCCCATTTTTCCACAATATCCATCAACCTTCATCCATCATCCCTCATCCCAACCAGACTCTGTTAACATAGGCAATATTTGAAGCCCGATATCTCAAGTTCCAAAATTATTTGGGAGATAGGAGTTACTGCGTTTTATTAGGGACACCTTAGGCTACAATTTGTGTGTAGTCGGATATCTGCAGCAAGTCCCATTTTTCCACAATATCCATCAACCTTCATCCATCATCCCTCATCCCAACCAGACTCTGTTAACATAGGCAATATTTGAAGCCCGATATCTCAAGTTCCAAAATTATTTGGGAGATAGGAGTTACTGCGTTTTATTAGGGACACCTTAGGCTACAATTTGTGTATAGTGGGATATCTGCAGCAAGTCCCATTTTTCCACAATATCCATCAACCTTCATCCATCATCCCTCATCCCAACCAGACTCTGTTAACATAGGCAATATTTGAAGCCCGATATCTCAAGTTCCAAAATTATTTGATAGATAGGAGTTACTGCGTTTTATTAGGAACACCTTAGGCTACAATTTGTGTATAGTGGGATATCTGCAGCAAGTCCCATTTTTCCACAATATCCATCAACCTTCATCCATCATCCCTCATCCCAACCAGACTCTGTTAACATAGACAATATTTGAAGCCCGATATCTCAAGTTCCAAAATTATTTGGGAGATAGGGCTTACTGCGTTTTATTAGGGACACCTTAGGCTACAATTTGTGTATAGTCGGATATCTGCAGCAAGTCCCATTTTTCCACAATATCCATCAACCTTCATCCATCATCCCTCATCCCAACCAGACTCTGTTAACATAGGCAATATTTGAAGCCCGATATCTCAAGTTCCAAAATTATTTGGGAGATAGGAGTTACTGCGTTTTATTAGGGACACCTTAGGCTACGAATTGTGTATAGTCGGATATCTGCAGAAAGTCCCATTTTTCCACAATATCCAGCAACCTTCATCCATCATCCCTCATCCCAACCAGACTCTGTTAACATAGGCAATATTTGAAGCCCGATATCTCAAGTTCCAAAATTATTTGGGAGATTGGAGTTACTGCGTTTTATTAGGGACACCTTAGGCTACAATTTGTGTATAGTGGGATATTTGCAGCAAGTCCCATTTTTCCACAATATCCATCAACCTTCATCCATCATCCCTCATCCCAACCAGACTCTGTTAACATAGGCAATATTTGAAGCCCGATATCTCAAGTTCCAAAATTATTTGGGAGATAGGAGTTACTGCGTTTTATTAGGGACACCTTAGGCTACAATTTTTGTATAGTCGGATATCTGCAGCAAGTCCCAATTTTCCACAATATCCATCAACCTTCATCCATCATCCCTCATCCCAACCAGACTCTGTTAACATAGGCAATATGTGAAGCCCGATATCTCAAGTTCCAAAATTATTTGGGAGATAGGAGTTACTGCGTTTTATTAGGGACACCTTAGGCTACAATTTGTGTATAGTCGGATATCTGCAGCAAGTCCCATTTTTCCACAATATCCATTAACCTTCATCCATCATCCCTCATCCCAACCAGACTCTGTTAACATAGGCAATATTTGAAGCCCGATATCTCAAGTTCCAAAATTATTTGGGAGATAGGAGTTACTGCGTTTTATTAGGGACACCTTAGGCTACAATTTGTATATAGTCGGATATCTGCAGCAAGTCCCATTTTTCCACAATATCCATCAACCTTCATCCATCATCCCTCATCCCAACCAGACTCTGTTAACATAGGCAATATTTGAAGCGCGATATCTCAAGTTCCAAAAATATTAGGGAGATAGGAGTTACTGCGTTTTATTAGGGACACCTTAGGCTACAATTTGTGTATAACCAACCAGACTCTGTTAACATAGGCAATATTTGAAGCCCGATATCTCAAGTTCCAAAATTATTTGGGAGATAGGAGTTACTGCGTTTTATTAGGGACACCTTAGGCTACAATTTGTGTATAGTGGGATATCTGCAGCAAGTCCCATTTTTCCACAATATCCATCAACCTTCATCCATCATCCCTCATCCCAACCAGACTCTGTTAACATAGGCAATATTTGAAGCCCGATATCTCAAGTTCCAAAATTATTTGGGAGATAGGGCTTACTGCGTTTTATTAGGGGCACCTTAGGCTACAATTTGTGTATAGTCGGATATCTGCAGCAAGTCCCAATTTTCCACAATATCCATCAACCTTCATCCATCATCCCTCATCCCAACCAGACTCTGTTAACATAGGCAATATTTGAAGCCCGATATCTCAAGTTCCAAAATTATTTGGGAGATAGGGCTTACTGCGTTTTATTAGGGACACCTTAGGCTACAATTTGTGTATAGTCGGATATCTGCAGCAAGTCCCATTTTTCCACAATATCCATCAACCTTCATCCATCATCCCTCATCCCAACCAGACTCTGTTAACATAGGCAATATTTGAAGCCCGATATCTCAAGTTCCAAAATTATTTGGGAGATAGGAGTTACTGCGTTTTATTAGGGACACCTTAGGCTACAATTTGTGTATAGTGGGATATCTGCAGCAAGTCCCATTTTTCCACAATATCCATCAACCTTCATCCATCATCCCAACCAGACTCTGTTAACATAGGTAATATTTGAAGCCCGATATCTCAAGTTCCAAAATTATTTGGGAGATAGGAGTTACTGCGTTTTATTAGTGACACCTTAGGCTACAATTTGTGTATAGTCGGATATGTGCAGCAAGTCCCATTTTTCCACAATATCCATCAACCTTCATCCATCATCCCTCATCCCAACCAGACTCTGTTAACATAGGCAATATTTGAAGCCCGATATCTCAAGTTCCAAAATTATTTGGGAGATAGGAGTTACTGCGTTTTATTAGGGACACCTTAGGCTACAATTTGTGTATAGTGGGATATCTGCAGCAAGTCCCATTTTTCCACAATATCCATCAACCTTCATCCATCATCCCTCATCCCAACCAGACTCTGTTAACATAGGCAATATTTGAAGCCCGATATCTCAAGTTCCAAAATTATTTGGGAGATAGGAGTTACTTCGTTTTATTAGGGACACCTTAGGCTACAATTTGTGTATAGTGGGATATCTGCAGCAAGTCCCATTTTTCCACAATATCCATCAACCTTCATCCATCATCCCTCATCCCAACCAGACTCTGTTAACATAGGCAATATTTGAAGCCCGATATCTCAAGTTCCAAAATTATTTGGGAGATAGGAGTTACTGCGTTTTATTAGGGACACCTTAGGCTACAATTTGTGTATAGTGGGATATGTGCAGCAAGTCCCATTTTTCCACAATATCCATCAACCTTCATCCATCATCCCTCATCCCAACCAGACTCTGTTAACATAGGCAATATTTGAAGCCCGATATCTCAAGTTCCAAAATTATTTGGGAGATAGGAGTTACTGCGTTTTATTAGGGACACCTTAGGCTACAATTTGTGTATAGTCGGATGTCTGCAGCAAGTCCCATTTTTCCACAATATCCATCAACCTTCATCCATCATCCCTCATCCCAACCAGACTCTGTTAACATAGGCAATATTTGAAGCCCGATATCTCAAGTTCCAAAAATTATTTGGGAGATAGGAGTTACTGCGTTTTATTAGGGACACCTTAGGCTACAATTTGTGTATAGTGGGATATCTGCAGCAAGTCCCATTTTTCCACAATATCCATCAACCTTCATCCATCATCCCTCATCCCAACCAGACTCTGTTAACATAGGCAATATTTGAAGCCCGATATCTCAAGTTCCAAAATTATTTGGGAGATAGGTGTTACTGCGTTTTATTAGGGACACCTTAGGCTACAATTTGTGTATAGTCGGATATGTGCAGCAAGTCCCATTTTTCCACAATATCCATCAACCTTCATCCATCATCCCTCATCCCAACCAGACTCTGTTAACTTAGGCAATATTTGAAGCCCTATATCTCAAGTTCCAAATTTATTTGGGAAATAGGAGTTACTGCGTTTTATTAGGGACACCTTAGGCTACAATTTGTGTATAGTGGGATATCTGCAGCAAGTCCCATTTTTCCACAATATCCATCAACCTTCATCCATCATCCCTCATCCCAACCAGACTCTGTTAACATAGGCAATATTTGAAGCCCGATATCTCAAGTTCCAAAATTATTTGGGAGATAGGAGTTACTGCGTTTTATTAGGGACACCTTAGGCTACAATTTGTGTATAGTCGGATATGTGCAGCAAGTCCCATTTTTCCACAATATCCATCAACCTTCATCCATCATCCCTCATCCCAACCAGACTCTGTTAACATAGGCAATATTTGAAGCCCGATATCTCAAGTTCCAAAATTATTTGGGAGATAGGAGTTACTGCGTTTTATTAGGGACACCTTAGGCTACAATTTGTGTATAGTGGGATATCTGCAGCAAGTCCCATTTTTCCACAATATCCATCAACCTTCATCCATCATCCCTCATCCCAACCAGACTCTGTTAACATAGGCAATATTTGAAGCCCGATATCTCAAGTTCCAAAATTATTTGGGAGATAGGAGTTACTGCGTTTTATTAGGGACACCTTAGGGTACAATTTGTGTATAGTGGGATATCTGCAGCAAGTCCCATTTTTCCACAATATCCATCAACCTTCATCCATCATCCCTCATCCCAACCAGACTCTGTTAACATAGGCAATATTTGAAGCCCGATATCTCAAGTTCCAAAATTATTTGGGAGATAGGAGTTACTGCGTTTTATTAGGGACACCTTAGGCTACAATTTGTGTATAGTGGGATATCTGCAGCAAGTCCCATTTTTCCACAATATCCATCAACCTTCATCCATCATCCCTCATCCCAACCAGACTCTGTTAACATAGGCAATATTTGAAGCCCGATATCTCAAGTTCCAAAATTATTTGGGAGATAGGAGTTACTGCGTTTTATTAGGGACACCTTAGGCTACAATTTGTGTATAGTGGGATATGTGCAGCAAGTCCCATTTTTCCACAATATCCATCAACCTTCATCCATCATCCCTCATCCCAACCAGACTCTGTTAACATAGGCAATATTTGAAGCCCGATATCTCAAGTTCCAAAATTATTTGGGAGATAGGGCTTACTGCGTTTTATTAGGGACACCTTAGGCTACAATTTGTGTATAGTCGGATATCTGCAGCAAGTCCCATTTTTCCACAATATCCATCAACCTTCATCCATCATCCCTCATCCCAACCAGACTCTGTTAACATAGGCAATATTTGAAGCCCGATATCTCAAGTTCCAAAATTATTGGGAGATAGGAGTTACTGCGTTTTATTAGGGACACCTTAGGCTACAATTTGTGTATAGTCGGATATCTGCAGCAAGTCCCATTTTTCCACAATATCCATCAACCTTCATCCATCATCCCTCATCCCAACCAGACTCTGTTAACATAGGCAATATTTGAAGCCCGATATCTCAAGTTCCAAAATTATTTGGGAGATAGGGCTTACTGCGTTTTATTAGGGACACCTTAGGCTACACTTTGTGTATAGTCGGATATCTGCAGCAAGTCCCATTTTTCCGCAATATCCATCAACCTTCATCCATCATCCCTCATCCCAACCAGACTCTGTTAACATAGGCAATATTTGAAGCCCGATATCTCAAGTTCCAAAATTATTTGGGAGATAGGAGTTACTGCGTTTTATTAGGGACACCTTAGGCTACAATTTGTGTATAGTCGGATATCTGCAGCAAGTCCCATTTTTCCACAATATCTATCAACCTTCATCCATCATCCCTCATCCCAACCAGACTCTGTTAACATAGGCAATATTTGAAGCCCGATATCTCAAGTTCCAAAATTATTTGGGAGATAGGTGTTACTGCGTTTTATTAGGGACACCTTAGGCTACAATTTGTGTATAGTGGGATATCTGCAGCAAGTCCCATTTTTCCACAATATCCATCAACCTTCATCCATCATCCCTCATCCCAACCAGACTCTGTTAACACAGGCAATATTTGAAGCCCGATATCTCAAGTTCCAAAATTATTTGGGAGATAGGAGTTACTGCGTTTTATTAGGGACACCTAAGGCTACAATTTGTGTATAGTCGGATATCTGCAGCAAGTCCCATTTTTCCACAATATCCATCAACCTTCATCCATCATCCCTCATCCCAACCAGACTCTGTTAACATAGGCAATATTTGAAGCCCGATATCTCAAGTTCCAAAATTATTTGGGAGATAGGAGTTACTGCGTTTTATTAGGGACACCTTAGGCTACAATTTGTGTATAGTGGGATATCTGCAGCAAGTCCCATTTTTCCACAATATCCATCAACCTTCATCCATCATCCCTCATCCCAACCAGACTCTGTTAACATAGGCAATATTTGAAGCCCGATATCTCAAGTTCCAAAATTATTTGGGAGATAGGAGTTACTGCGTTTTATTAGGGACACCTTAGGCTACAATTTGTGTATAGTCGGATATGTGCAGCAAGTCCCATTTTTCCACAATATCCATCAACCTTCATCCATCATCCCTCATCCCAACCAGACTCTGTTAACATAGGCAATATTTGAAGCCCGATATCTCAAGTTCCAAAATTATTTGGGAGATAGGAGTTACTGCGTTTTATTAGGGACACCTTAGGCTACAATTTGTGTATAGTGGGATATCTGCAGCAAGTCCCATTTTTCCACAATATCCATCAACCTTCATCCATCATCCCTCATCCCAACCAGACTCTGTTAACATAGGCAATATTTGAAGCCCGATATCTCAAGTTCCAAAATTATTTGGGAGATAGGAGTTACTGCGTTTTATTAGGGACACCTTAGGCTACAATTTGTGTATAGTCGGATATCTGCAGCAAGTCCCATTTTTCCACAATATCCATCAACCTTCATCCATCATCCCTCATCCCAACCAGACTCTGTTAACATAGGCAATATTTGAAGCCCGATATCTCAAGTTCCAAAATTATTTGGGAGATAGGAGTTACTGCGTTTTATTAGGGACACCTTAGGCTACAATTTGTGTATAGTCGGATATCTGCAGCAAGTCCCATTTTCCACAATATCCATCAACCTTCATCCATCATCCCTCATCCCAACCAGACTCTGTTAACATAGGCAATATTTGAAGCCCGATATCTCAAGTTCCAAAATTATTTGGGAGATAGGAGTTACTGCGTTTTATTAGGGACACCTTAGGCTACAATTTGTGTATAGTGGGATATCTGCAGCAAGTCCCATTTTTCCACAATATCCATCAACCTTCATCCATCATCCCTCATCCCAACCAGACTCTGTTAACATAGGCAATATTTGAAGCCCGATATCTCAAGTTCCAAAATTATTTGGAAGATAAGAGTTACTGCGTTTTATTAGGGACACCTTAGGCTACAATTTGTGTATAGTCGGATATCTGCAGCAAGTCCCATTTTTCCACAATATCCATCAACCTTCATCCATCATCCCTCATCCCAACCAGACTCTGTTAACATAGGCAATATTTGAAGCCCGATATCTCAAGTTCCAAAATTATTTGGGAGATAGGAGTTACTGCGTTTTATTAGGGACACCTTAGGCTACAATTTGTGTATAGTCGGATATCTGCAGCAAGTCCCATTTTTCCACAATATCCATCAACCCTCATCCATCATCCCTCATCCCAACCAGACTCTGTTAACATAGGCAATATTTGAAGCCCGATATCTCAAGTTCCAAAAATTATTTGGGAGATAGGAGTTACTGCGTTTTATTAGGGACACCTTAGGCTACAATTTGTGTATAGTGGGATATCTGCAGCAAGTCCCATTTTTCCACAATATCCATCAACCTTCATCCATCATCCCTCATCCCAACCAGACTCTGTTAACATAGGCAATATTTGAAGCCCGATATCTCAAGTTCCAAAATTATTTGGGAGATAGGAGTTACTGCGTTTTATTAGGGACACCTTAGGCTACAATTTGTGTATAGTCGGATATGTGCAGCAAGTCCCATTTTTCCACAATATCCATCAACCTTCATCTATCATCCCTCATCCCAACCAGACTCTGTTAACATAGGCAATATTTGAAGCCCGATATCTCAAGTTCCAAAATTATTTGGGAGATAGGAGTTACTGCGTTTTATTAGGGACACCTTAGGCTACAATTTGTGTATAGTGGGATATCTGCAGCAAGTCCCATTTTTCCACAATATCCATCAACCTTCATCCATCATCCCTCATCCCAACCAGACTCTGTTAACATAGGCAATATTTGAAGCCCGATATCTCAAGTTCCAAAATTATTTGGGAGATAGGAGTTACTGCGTTTTATTAGGGACACCTTAGGCTACAATTTGTGTATAGTCGGATATGTGCAGCAAGTCCCATTTTTCCACAATATCCATCAACCTTCATCCATCATCCCTCATCCCAACCAGACTCTGTTAACATAGGCAATATTTGAAGCCCGATATCTCAAGTTCCAAAATTATTTGGGAGATAGGAGTTACTGCGTTTTATTAGGGACACCTTAGGCTACAATTTGTGTATAGTGGGATATCTGCAGCAAGTCCCATTTTTCCACAATATCCATCAACCTTCATCCATCATCCCTCATCCCAACCAGACTCTGTTAACATAGGCAATATTTGAAGCCCGATATCTCAAGTTCCAAAATTATTTGGGAGATAGGAGTTACTGCGTTTTATTAGGGACACCTTAGGGTACAATTTGTGTATAGTGGGATATCTGCAGCAAGTCCCATTTTTCCACAATATCCATCAACCTTCATCCATCATCCCTCATCCCTCATCCCAACCAGACTCTGTTAACATAGGCAATATTTGAAGCCCGATATCTCAAGTTCCAAAATTATTTGGGAGATAGGAGTTACTGCGTTTTATTAGGGACACCTTAGGCTACAATTTGTGTATAGTGGGATATGTGCAGCAAGTCCCATATTTCCACAATATCCATCAACCTTCATCCATCATCCCTCATCCCAACCAGACTCTGTTAACATAGGCAATATTTGAAGCCCGATATCTCAAGTTCCAAAATTATTTGGGAGATAGGAGTTACTTCGTTTTATTAGGGACACCTTAGGCTACAATTTGTGTATTGTGGGATATCTGCAGCAAGTCCCATTTTTCCACAATATCCATCAACCTTCATCCATCATCCCTCATCCCAACCAGACTCTGTTAACATAGGCAATATTTGAAGCCCGATATCTCAAGTTCCAAAATTATTTGGGAGATAGGAGTTACTGTGTTTTATTAGGGACACCTTAGGCTACAATTTGTGTATAGTCGGATATCTGCAGCAAGTCCCATTTTTCCACAATATCCATCAACCTTCATCCATCATCCCTCATCCCAACCAGACTCTGTTAACATAGGCAATATTTGAAGCCCGATATCTCAAGTTCCAAAATTATTTGGGAGATAGGAGTTACTTCGTTTTATTAGGGACACCTTAGGCTACAATTTGTGTATAGTGGGATATGTGCAGCAAGTCCCATTTTTCCACAATATCCATCAACCTTCATCCATCATCCCTCATCCCAACCAGACTCTGTTAACATAGGCAATATTTGAAGCCCGATATCTCAAGTTCCAAAATTATTTGGGAGATAGGGCTTACTGCGTTTTATTAGGGACACCTTAGGCTACAATTTGTGTATAGTCGGATATCTGCAGCAAGTCCCATTTTTCCACAATATCCATCAACCTTCATCCATCATCCCTCATCCCAACCAGACTCTGTTAACATAGGCAATATTTGAAGCCCGATATCTCAAGTTCCAAAATTATTGGGAGATAGGAGTTACTGCGTTTTATTAGGGACACCTTAGGCTACAATTTGTGTATAGTGGGATATCTGCAGCAAGTCCCATTTTTCCACAATATCCATCAACCTTCATCCATCATCCCTCATCCCAACCAGACTCTGTTAACATAGGCAATATTTGAAGCCCGATATCTCAAGTTCCAAAATTATTTGGGAGATAGGGCTTACTGCGTTTTATTAGGGACACCTTAGGCTACACTTTGTGTATAGTCGGATATCTGCAGCAAGTCCCATTTTTCCGCAATATCCATCAACCTTCATCCATCATCCCTCATCCCAACCAGACTCTGTTAACATAGGCAATATTTGAAGCCCGATATCTCAAGTTCCAAAATTATTTGGGAGATAGGAGTTACTGCGTTTTATTAGGGACACCTTAGGCTACAATTTGTGTATAGTCGGATATCTGCAGCAAGTCCCATTTTTCCACAATATCCATCAACCTTCATCCATCATCCCTCATCCCAACCAGACTCTGTTAACATAGGCAATATTTGAAGCCCGATATCTCAAGTTCCAAAATTATTAGGGAGATAGGAGTTACTGCGTTTTATTAGGGACACCTTAGGCTACAATTTGTGTATAGTGGGATATCTGCAGCAAATCCCATTTTTCTACAATATCCATCAACCTTCATCCATCATCCCTCATCCCAACCAGACTCTGTTAACATAGGCAATATTTGAAGCCCGATATCTCAAGTTCCAAAATTATTTGGGAGATAGGAGTTACTGCGTTTTATTAGGGACACCTAAGGCTACAATTTGTGTATAGTCGGATATCTGCAGCAAGTCCCATTTTTCCACAATATCCATCAACCTTCATCCATCATCCCTCATCCCAACCAGACTCTGTTAACATAGGCAATATTTGAATCCCGATATCTCAAGTTCCAAAATTATTTGGGAGATAGGAGTTACTGCGTTTTATTAGGGACACCTTAGGCTACAATTTGTGTATAGTGGGATATCTGCAGCAAGTCCCATTTTTCCACAATATCCATCAACCTTCATCCATCATCCCTCATCCCAACCAGACTCTGTTAACATAGGCAATATTTGAAGCCCGATATCTCAAGTTCCAAAATTATTTGGGAGATAGGAGTTACTGCGTTTTATTAGGGACACCTTAGGCTACAATTTGTGTATAGTCGGATATGTGCAGCAAGTCCCATTTTTCCACAATATCCATCAACCTTCATCCATCATCCCTCATCCCAACCAGACTCTGTTAACATAGGCAATATTTGAAGCCCGATATCTCAAGTTCCAAAATTATTTGGGAGATAGGAGTTACTGCGTTTTATTAGGGACACTGTAATATATTTGAATTAACAATTAATTTTATAACATATGTACATAAATATTACAACTCTGTATCTACTACATTATATAACAACTCTGTTATAAATAGTTTTAAGCATGGTGAAATCACTAATGAATTCTTCTTTTAAGAACACATTGAATAAAAGAGTCAGTTCCATCCTAGCCGTACACGCGTGCGTTTCAATTCAACATTTGGCGACGAGTGATAAAAAAGACAAACAGAAAAAACAAGAATAACGGTGCAGTGTATATTTTTTTTTATTATTTTTTGAGTGTGTGAACATAGAAAAGAATGGCAACCAATTTGAATGGTTTTGAATTGTTGTTAAAGCAACAACAAGAATTTACGCAACATTTGTTGACCCAACAACAACAGTGGATGCAGGCAATTCTTGACAAAAATAATGGAACTCCCTCAACTGCCACCAATGACCATTCGATGGTACCAGCGTTCCACAAATTTAATAAGGAGAATCAGCAGTGGGACTCGTATTTGCAGCAGCTGGAGCAGCATTTCATCGCATATTCCGTTACGTCTCCAGAAAAACAAAAATCATTTTTTTTATCATGGTGCGGTGCGGAAGTGTTTGATCTACTCAAAAATTTATTTGGTGTACAAAGTCTTGAGAGTCAAACATATATACAGCTGACAGAAAAGTTGTCACATCATTTCTTAGTTAGCCAACACATTGTTGCAGCACGCTATGAATTTTTTAAAAGGCAAATGAAAAGTTCACAATCTTACAAAGAATGGGTAGCAGACCTTCGAGGGTTAGCCAGAGCCTGCAAATTTATTTGCAGTTCGAACACATGTGCCAACAGCTTCGTTGACGACATGATACGAGATCATATAATTGTAAATACCCCTCACGACTCAGTTCGCTCTGCCGCGTTACAAAAGCAAAACGCAACACTTGCAGATGTTTTGTTAATAGCAGAGTCGTACGAAGCAACAACAAGAACCGTTAGTGCTATTAAAGAAATTTCCAGCGAAAAAACAATAGAAATAAACTATGTGAAAAAACAATATCCCGTTAAAAAGGACATGCAGAATAAAAAACAAAAATATAAATCTTGTTCGGGTTGCTTTAGTTCTCATAGTAGAGAAGAATGTAAATTTAAAAATGCCATATGTAACAAGTGTAGAAAAAAGGGACACATTGCGCCGGTCTGTATGTCTAAAAGCAACGACAATAATAACAATAACAACGAAAACAGAAAAGGGTACAGAAATAACAATAACAATGAAAACAGAATAGGGTACAGAAACAAAAAGCAAATGAATAATATTGATGTAGTGGAGACAGTGTTTGACATTAGTGGTATAATAAAATCGGAAAATGCAAAGAGTGTAATAGATGTTGAAATAAATAAACAGAGTGTAAGATTTCAAATGGATTCTGGGGCATCAATTTCTATAATTAATTTGAAAACATACGGATTATTGCAAAGGCCAAAACTTGTTAAATCGAATAGAGTTTTGTACGGATTTGGTAAAAAAGAAATTCCTATTCTGGGTGAACTACATACAAATTTGAAATGTGGCAATAGTGAAAAAAGCGTTACTTTAATCGTAGTCGATACAAATGAAGGTGAAAATTTATTTGGCTATGATTTGTTCAAGAAATTTGGTTTCCAAATTAGGCAAATTAATTTAATCACAAACAAGGACAATAAAAAAGTGAGTAACATTAGCGAAAAATTCCACGAAGTTTTTGAACCATCTCTCGGCACAATTAAAGATTTTAAGGCAAATATTCGTCTAAAAGCAAACGCGCAACCAAAATTTTTTAGAAGCCGACAAATTCCGTTCGCTCAAATGCCACAATTTAAAGAGGAAATAGCTAGACTGATATCGCAAAAAATAATTAAACCTATCAAATTCAGTGATTGGGCTTCACCCATAGTCTTAGCAAAAAAGCCGAATAATTCAATTCGTATATGTGGTGATTTTAAAGTAGCTGTCAACTCACAGATTGACATTGAACAGTACCCGCTTCCTACTCGTGAGAGTTTATTTTATACCATTCGAGACGGAAAATATTTCTCGAAAATTGATTTGAAAGATGCTTATCTTCAGATGGAATTAGACGATACATCGAAACAGATAATGGTCATCAACACGCCGCTTGGATTATTTCAATACCAACGTCTTCCTTATGGCATCGCTAGCGCTCCAGCTATTTTCCAAAAGTACATAGAGCAACTTCTTCATGGCATAGAAGGCTGTGCAAACTACCTTGATGATATAATAATTTCGGCACCAACCCTACAAGAACATTTTCAACGCCTTGAAAAAGTACTATCAATATTATTAGCTAATGGCATTCGCTGTAAAAAGGAAAAGTGCAAATTTTTGCAGAGCAAAATTACATATTTAGGCCGTCAAATTAGTGCAGAAGGAATATTACCTGATGAATCTGGCGTTGCAGCAGTCAAAAATTTGAAACCTCCTAAAGATACTAAACAGCTGGAAGCGTTCATGGGCAAAGTAAATTACTATCATAATTTTATACCAAATTTTTCCAATTCAGCAGCACCAATCAATAAGTTACGCAGAAAGGACGTACCTTTTCGTTGGGGGAAAGAGCAGCAAAAATCTTTCGAAGACCTCAAATCGTATATAGCCAACGCAACTCAACTTGCACATTTTCAGGACAACTTGCCGCTTATTCTTGCTACCGATGCTTCGCCATACGGTATTGGCGCTGTTATCTCTCATGTATATCCTGATGGAACCGAAAGGCCTATCGCATTCGCTTCAAAAACACTTGACAGGGCACAGTCAAACTACAGCCAAATAGAGAAGGAGGGTCTTGCAATAATTTTTGGTGTTAAACGTTTCCACCAGTTCCTTTATGGCCGAAAGTTCATACTCATCACTGACCACAAACCTCTAGTAAGCATTTTTAACCCTTCTAAACATTTGCCAACTATGACAGCACTTCGTATTCAACGCTGGGCGGTGACGCTCATGGCTTATACATTTGAAATAAGATATCGTAAAACTGCCGATCATGGTAACGCGGATGCGCTTTCACGCCTTCCTCTTTCAACAGACGAAAATTTCGGTAAGGACGAAGAATCATGTTTCCAAATTTCATTTGATGATTTTCCCATAAAAGCCGATATTCAAAAATATTCTAAATCTGACAAAACATTACGCGAAGTCTACAAGTATGTGAAAAATGGTTGGCCTGAACGACTTTCATCAGATCTACCAGCAATAAAACCGTTCTTCAATCGCAGAAATAATTTGACAATTTTCAACAATTTGCTTTGTTTAGAAACGAATTATATTCGTGTCGTCATACCCAATGCTTTAAAGAGTCAAGCTTTAAAGATGCTTCATGATGGACATTGGGGCGTTGTTAAAATGAAACAACTCGCTAGACAATACATATGGTGGAACAACATCGACGATGACATTACAAAAATAGCTTCTGATTGTGAAATATGCAAAATTCAGAATCAAGCTCCTGCCAAAGAGTACGAAAGCTGGCCTAAATCAACTAAGCCATGGGAGCGAGTACACGTGGATTTTGCTGGTCCTATATTTAATTCCATGTGGCTCATCTGTGTCGATTCTTTCTCGCAATTTCCCTACGTTTCCTCAATGAAAAATACCACAACAGATGATACTATTTCCGCTCTTTCAGCTATATTTTCAATAGAAGGCATACCAAACACAATAGTAAGTGATAATGGTCCCCAACTCAGCTCTGAAAAATTTGAACAGTTCTGCATAAAAGCTGGCATATGTCATATCACAACAACACCTTTTCATCCCGCTTCAAATGGCTTGGCGGAACGTTACGTTAGAACTTTCAAAACATCTGTAAGAAAGAACATCGATGATGAAATGCCTGTAAAAGATGCTGTACACAAATTTCTCTCAACCTACCGTTTTATGCCAAATTCAGAGGGCAAATCACCTGCAGAACTAATGCGTGGTAGACCTGTACGCACGGTCTGGTCTCAGCTTTTAGAATCTTCAAAAAATCTTCAGAAAAGCTCTTCAAGTTCAAGCAAATTTCAAATAAATGATAATGTCTATATCAGATATTACGGTAAGGGGAAGAAGTGGATACCAGGCATTATTCAAGCAAAAATTGGAAAAGTAATATTTATCGTAAATACAGAAAAAGGCGTTTGTAGACGACATGTGAATCAAATGAAACATAGCTCTTCTTCAATCAACAATCCATATACTACTAGTTTTAGCGATCATGACAGCCAATCTCCAGCACCTCTAGATATTTCACCATCTAGGTCTCAAGCTTCATCAAGTAATACTACAGTTAATGAACCAGTTTCCACAAGTACAAGTAACCAAGATGACTTAATCGAAAATCATCAAGATCAACAAGTGCGCAGAACTACCAGAAATCGTCGAGAAGTGTCACGTTACCAGTCAGAGGACTTTCGAAGACATTGATATGCTGTTATTTTACTAACAAAAAATTATGTACAGTTATAATGCTTATTTTTTAAATCTTAATTTTGGTATTACTTCAACCGTGAGTTATCTTTAAATGAATTTATGAAATCTATAATTTTAATTTTATTATCTTTTAAATTTTGGGGTGGAGTAATGTAATATATTTGAATTAACAATTAATTTTATAACATATGTACATAAATATTACAACTCTGTATCTACTACATTATATAACAACTCTGTTATAAATAGTTTTAAGCATGGTGAAATCACTAATGAATTCTTCTTTTAAGAACACATTGAATAAAAGAGTCAGTTCCATCCTAGCCGTACACGCGTGCGTTTCAATTCAACAGACACCTTAGGCTACAATTTGTGTATAGTGGGATATCTGCAGCAAGTCCCATTTTTCCACAATATCCATCAACCTTCATCCATCATCCCTCATCCCAACCAGACTCTGTTAACATAGGCAATATTTGAAGCCCGATATCTCAAGTTCCAAAATTATTTGGGAGATAGAAGTTACTGCGTTTTATTAGGGACACCTTAGGCTACAATTTGTGTATAGTGCGATATCTGCAGCAAGTCCCCTTTTTCCACAATATCCATCAACCTTCATCCATCATCCCTCATCCCAACCAGACTCTGTTAACATAGGCAATATTTGAAGCCCGATATCTCAAGTTCCAAAATTATTTGGGAGATAGGAGTTACTGCGTTTTATTAGGGACACCTTAGGCTACAATTTGTGTATAGTGGGATATGTGCAGCAAGTCCCATTTTTCCACAATATCCATCAACCTTCATCCATCATCCCTCATCCCAACCAGACTCTGTTAACATAGGCAATATTTGAAGCTCGATATCTCAAGTTCCAAAATTATTTGGGAGATAGGAGTTACTGCGTTTTATTAGGGACACCTTAGGCTACAATTTGTGTATAGTCGGATATGTGCAGCAAGTCCCATTTTTCCACAATATCCATCAACCTTCATCCATCATCCCAACCAGACTCTGTTAACATAGGCAATATTTGAAGCCCGATATCTCAAGTTCCAAAATTATTTGGGAGATAGGGCTTACTGCGTTTTATTAGGGACACCTTAGGCTACAATTTGTGTATAGTCGGATATCTGCAGCAAGTCCCATTTTTCCACAATATCCATCAACCTTCATCCATCATCCCTCATCCCAACCAGACTCTGTTAACATAGGCAATATTTGAAGCCCGATATCTCAAGTTCCAAAATTATTTGGGAGATAGGAGTTACTGCGTTTTATTAGGGACACCTTAGGCTACAATTTGTGTATAGTCGGATATCTGCAGCAAGTCCCATTTTTCCAAAATATCCATCAACCTTCATCCATCATCCCTCATCCCAACCAGACTCTGTTAACATAGGCAATATTTGAAGCCCGATATCTCAAGTTCCAAAATTATTTGGGAGATAGGGCTTACTGCGTTTTATTAGGGACACCTTAGGCTACACTTTGTGTATAGTCGGATATCTGCAGCAAGTCCCATTTTTCCACAATATCCATCAACCTTCATCGATCATCCCTCATCCCAACCAGACTCTGTTAACATAGGCAATATTTGAAGCCCGATATCTCAAGTTCCAAAATTATTTGGGAGATAGGAGTTACTGCGTTTTATTAGGGACACCTTAGGCTACAATTTGTGTATAGTCGGATATCTGCAGCAAGTCCCATTTTTCCACAATATCCATCAACCTTCATCCATCATCCCTCATCCCAACCAGACTCTGTTAACATAGGCAATATTTGAAGCCCGATATCTCAAGTTCCAAAATTATTTGGGAGATAGGAGTTACTGCATTTTATTAGGGACACCTTAGGCTACAATTTGTGTATAGTGGGATATCTGCAGCAAGACCCATTTTTCCACAATATCCATCAACCTTCATCCATCATCCCTCATCCCAACCAGACTCTGTTAACATAGGCAATATTTGAAGCCCGATATCTCAAGTTCCAAAATTATTTGATAGATAGGAGTTACTGCGTTTTATTAGGAACACCTTAGGCTACAATTTGTGTATAGTGGGATATCTGCAGCAAGTCCCATTTTTCCACAATATCCATCAACCTTCATCCATCATCCCTCATCCCAACCAGACTCTGTTAACATAGGCAATATTTGAAGCCCGATATCTCAAGTTCCAAAATTATTTGGGAGATAGGAGTTACTGCGTTTTATTAGGGACACCTTAGGCTACAAATTGTGTATAGTCGGATATCTGCAGAAAGTCCCATTTTTCCACAATATCCAGCAACCTTCATCCATCATCCCTCATCCCAACCAGACTCTGTTAACATAGGCAATATTTGAAGCCCGATATCTCAAGTTCCAAAATTATTTGGGAGATAGGATTTACTGCGTTTTATTAGGGACACCTTAGGCTACAATTTGTGTATAGTGGGATATCTGCAGCAAGTCCCATTTTTCCACAATATCCATCAACCTTCATCCGTCATCCCTCATCCCAACCAGACTCTGTTAACATAGGCAATATTTGAAGCCCGATATCTCAAGTTCCAAAATTATTTGGGAGATAGGAGTTACTGCGTTTTATTAGGGACACCTTAGGCTACAATTTGTGTATAGTCGGATATCTGCAGCAAGTCCCATTTTTCCACAATATCCATCAACCTTCATCCATCATCCCTCATCCCAACCAGACTCTGTTAACATAGGCAATATTTGAAGCCCGATATCTCAAGTTCCAAAATTATTTGGGAGATAGGAGTTACTGCGTTTTATTAGGGACACCTTAGGCTACAATTTGTGTATAGTCGGATATGTGCAGCAAGTCCCATTTTTCCACAATATCCATCAACCTTCATCCATCATCCCTCATCCCAACCAGACTCTGTTAACATAGGCAATATTTGAAGCCCGATATCTCAAGTTCCAAAATTATTTGGGAGATAGGAGTTACTGCGTTTTATTAGGGACACCTTAGGCTACAATTTGTGTATAGTCGGATATCTGCAGCAAGTCCCATTTTTCCACAATATCCATCAACCTTCATCCATCATCCCTCATCCTAACCAGACTCTGTTAACATAGGCAATATTTGAAGCCCGATATCTCAAGTTCCAAAATTATTTGGGAGATAGGAGTTACTGCGTTTTATTAAGGACACCTTAGGCTACAATTTGTATATAGTCGAATATCTGCAGCAAGTCCCATTTTTCCACAATATCCATCAACCTTCATCCATCATCCCTCATCCCAACCAGACGCTGTTAACATAGGCAATATTTGAAGCCCGATATCTCAAGTTCCAAAATTATTTGGGAGATAGGAGTTACTGCGTTTTATTAGGGACACCTTAGGCTACAATTTGTGTATAGTCGGATATCAGCAGCAAGTCCCATTTTTCCACAATATCCATCAACCTTCATCCATCATCCCTCATCCCAACCAGACTCTGTTAACATAGGCAATATTTGAAGCCCGATATCTCAAGTTCCAAAATTATTTGGGAGATAGGAGTTACTGCGTTTTATTAGGGACACCTTAGGCTACAATTTGTATATAGTGGGATATCTGCAGCAAGTCCCATTTTTCCACAATATCCATCAACCTTCATCCATCATCCCTCATCCCAACCAGACTCTGTTAACATAGGCAATATTTGAAGCCCGATATCTCAAGTTCCAAAATTATTTGGGAGATAGGAGTTACTGCGTTTTATTAGGGACACCTTAGGCTACAATTTGTGTATAGTGGGATATCTGCAGCAAGTCCCATTTTTCCACAATATCCATCAACCTTCATCCATCATCCCTCATCCCAACCAGACTCTGTTAACATAGGCAATATTTGAAGCCCGATATCTCAAGTTCCAAAATTATTTGGGAGATAGGAGTTACTGCGTTTTATTAGGGACACCTTAGGCTACAATTTGTGTATAGTCGGATATCTGCAGCAAGTCCCATTTTTCCACAATATCCATCAACCTTCATCCATCATCCCTCATCCCAACCAGACTCTGTTAACATAGGCAATATTTGAAGCGCGATATCTCAAGTTCCAAAATTATTTGTTAGATAGGAGTTACTGCGTTTTATTAGGGACACCTTAGGCTACAATTTGTGTATAGCGGGATATCTGCAGCAAGTCCCATTTTTCCACAATATCCATCAACCTTCATCCATCATCCCTCATCCCAACCAGACTCTGTTAACATAGGCAATATTTGAAGCCCGATATCTCAAGTTCCAAAATTATTTGGGAGATAGGAGTTACTGCGTTTTATTAGGGACACCTTAGGCTACAATTTGTGAATAGTGGGATATCTGCAGCAAGTCCCATTTTTCCACAATATCCATCAACCTTCATCCATCATCCCTCATCCCAACCAGACTCTGTTAACATAGGCAATATTTGAAGCCCGATATCTCAAGTTCCAAAATTATTTGGGAGATAGGAGTTACTGCGTTTTATTAGGGACACCTTAGGCTACAATTTGTGTATAGTCGGATATCTGCAGCAAATCGCATTTTTCCACAATATCCATCAACCTTCATCCATCATCCCTCATCCCAACCAGACTCTGTTAACATAGGCAATATTTGAAGCCCGATATCTCAAGTTCCAAAATTATTTGGGAGATAGGAGTTACTGCGTTTTATTAGGGACACCTTA
>CAKMJM010000097.1:0-36383 GCA_927399465.1 Sarcophaga caerulescens
AATAGAATAGAATAGAATAGAATAGAATAGAATAGAATAGAATAGAATAGAATAGAATAGAATAGAATAGAATAGAATAGAATAGAATAGAATAGAATAGAATAGAATAGAATAGAATAGAATAGAATAGAATAGAATAGAATAGAATAGAATAGAATAGAATAGAATAGAATAGAATAGAATAGAATAGAATAGAATAGAATAGAATAGAATAGAATAGAATAGAATAGAATAGAATAGAATAGAATAGAATAGAATAGAATAGAATAGAATAGAATAGAATAGAATAGAATAGAATAGAATAGAATAGAATAGAATAGAATAGAATAGAATAGAATAGAATAGAATAGAATAGAATAGAATAGAATAGAATAGAATAGAATAGAATAGAATAGAATAGAATAGAATAGAATAGAATAGAATAGAATAGAATAGAATAGAATAGAATAGAATAGAATAGAATAGAATAGAATAGAATAGAATAGAATAGAATAGAATAGAATAGAATAGAATAGAATAGAATAGAATAGAATAGAATAGAATAGAATAGAATAGAATAGAATAGAATAGAATAGAATAGAATAGAATAGAATAGAATAGAATAGAATAGAATAGAATAGAATAGAATAGAATAGAATAGAATAGAATAGAATAGAATAGAATAGAATAGAATAGAATAGAATAGAATAGAATAGAATAGAATAGAATAGAATAGAATAGAATAGAATAGAATAGAATAGAATAGAATAGAATAGAATAGAATAGAATAGAATAGAATAGAATAGAATAGAATAGAATAGAATAGAATAGAATAGAATAGAATAGAATAGAATAGCATAGAATAGAATAGAATAGAATAGAATAGAATAGAATAGAATAGAATAGAATAGAATAGAATAGAATAGAATAGAATAGAATAGAATAGAATAGAATAGAATAGAATAGAATAGAATAGAATAGAATAGAATAGAATAGAATAGAATAGAATAGAATAGAATAGAATAGAATAGAATAGAATAGAATAGAATAGAATAGAATAGAATAGAATAGAATAGAATAGAATAGAATAGAATAGAATAGAATAGAATAGAATAGAATAGAATAGAATAGAATAGAATAGAATAGAATAGAATAGAATAGAATAGAATAGAATAGAATAGAATAGAATAGAATAGAATAGAATAGAATAGAATAGAATAGAATAGAATAGAATAGAATAGAATAGAATAGAATAGAATAGAATAGAATAGAATAGAATAGAATAGAATAGAATAGAATAGAATAGAATAGAATAGAATAGAATAGAATAGAATAGAATAGAATAGAATAGAATAGAATAGAATAGAATAGAATAGAATAGAATAGAATAGAATAGAATAGAATAGAATAGAATAGAATAGAATAGAATAGAATAGAATAGAATAGAATAGAATAGAATAGAATAGAATAGAATAGAATAGAATAGAATAGAATAGAATAGAATAGAATAGAATAGAATAGAATAGAATAGAATAGAATAGAATAGAATAGAATAGAATAGAATAGAATAGAATAGAATAGAATAGAATAGAATAGAATAGAATAGAATAGAATAGAATAGAATAGAATAGAATAGAATAGAATAGAATAGAATAGAATAGAATAGAATAGAATAGAATAGAATCGAATAGAATAGAATAGAATAGAATAGAATAGAATAGAATAGAATAGAATAGAATAGAATAGAATAGAATAGAATAGAATAGAATAGAATAGAATAGAATAGAATAGAATAGAATAGAATAGAATAGAATAGAATAGAATAGAATAGAATAGAATAGAATAGAATAGAATAGAATAGAATAGAATAGAATAGAATAGAATAGAATAGAATAGAATAGAATAGAATAGAATAGAATAGAATAGAATAGAATAGAATAGAATAGAATAGAATAGAATAGAATAGAATAGAATAGAATAGAATAGAATAGAACTAGAATAGAATAGAATAGAATAGAATAGAAGAATAGAATAGAATAGAATAGAATAGAATAGAATAGAATAGAATAGAATAGAATAGAATAGAATAGAATAGAATAGAATAGAATAGAATAGAATAGAATAGAATAGAATAGAATAGAATAGAATAGAATAGAATAGAATAGAATAGAATAGAATAGAATAGAATAGAATAGAATAGAATAGAATAGAATAGAATAGAATAGAATAGAATAGAATAGAATAGAATAGAATAGAATAGAATAGAATAGAATAGAATAGAATAGAATAGAATAGAATAGAACAGAATAGAATAGAATAGAATAGAATAGAATAGAATAGAATAGAATAGAATAGAATAGAATAGAATAGAATAGAATAGAATAGAATAGAATAGAATAGAATAGAATAGAATAGAATAGAATAGAATAGAATAGAATAGAATAGAATAGAATAGAATAGAATAGAATAGAATAGAATAGAATAGAATAGAATAGAATAGAATAGAATAGAATAGAATAGAATAGAATAGAATAGAATAGAATAGAATAGAATAGAATAGAATAGAATAGAATAGAATAGAATAGAATAGAATAGAATAGAATAGAATAGAATAGAATAGAATAGAATAGAATAGAATAGAATAGAATAGAATAGAATAGAATAGAATAGAATAGAATAGAATAGAATAGAATAGAATAGAATAGAATAGAATAGAATAGAATAGAATAGAATAGAATAGAATAGAATAGAATAGAATAGAATAGAATAGAATAGAATAGAATAGAATAGAATAGAATAGAATAGAATAGAATAGAATAGAATAGAATAGAATAGAATAGAATAGAATAGAATAGAATAGAATAGAATAGAATCGAATAGAATAGAATAGAATAGAATAGAATAGAATAGAATAGAATAGAATAGAATAGAATAGAATAGAATAGAATAGAATAGAATAGAATAGAATAGAATAGAATAGAATAGAATAGAATAGAATAGAATAGAATAGAATAGAATAGAATAGAATAGAATAGAATAGAATAGAATAGAATAGAATAGAATAGAATAGAATAGAATAGAATAGAATAGAATAGAATAGAATAGAATAGAATAGAACAGAATAGAATAGAATAGAATAGAATAGAATAGAATAGAATAGAATAGAATAGAATAGAATAGAATAGAATAGAATAGAATAGAATAGAATAGAATAGAATAGAATAGAATAGAATAGAATAGAATAGAATAGAATAGAATAGAATAGAATAGAATAGAATAGAATAGAATAGAATAGAATAGAATAGAATAGAATAGAATAGAATAGAATAGAATAGAATAGAATAGAATAGAATAGAATAGAATAGAATAGAATAGAATAGAATAGAATAGAATAGAATAGAATAGAATAGAATAGAATAGAATAGAATAGAATAGAATAGAATAGAATAGAATAGAATAGAATAGAATAGAATAGAATAGAATAGAATAGAATAGAATAGAATAGAATAGAATAGAATAGAATAGAATAGAATAGAATAGAATAGAATAGAATAGAATAGAATAGAATAGAATAGAATAGAATAGAATAGAATAGAATAGAATAGAATAGAATAGAATAGAATAGAATAGAATAGAATAGAATAGAATAGAATAGAATAGAATAGAATAGAATAGAATAGAATAGAATAGAATAGAATAGAATAGAATAGAATAGAATAGAATAGAATAGAATAGAATAGAATAGAATAGAATAGAATAGAATAGAATAGAATAGAATAGAATAGAATAGAATAGAATAGAATAGAATAGAATAGAATAGAATAGAATAGAATAGAATAGAATAGAATAGAATAGAATAGAATAGAATAGAATAGAATAGAATAGAATAGAATAGAATAGAATAGAATAGAATAGAATAGAATAGAATAGAATAGAATAGAATAGAATAGAATAGAATAGAATAGAATAGAATAGAATAGAATAGAATAGAATAGAATAGAATAGAATAGAATAGAATAGAATAGAATAGAATAGAATAGAATAGAATAGAATAGAATAGAATAGAATAGAATAGAATAGAATAGAATAGAATAGAATAGAATAGAATAGAATAGAATAGAATAGAATAGAATAGAATAGAATAGAATAGAATAGAATAGAATAGAATAGAATAGAATAGAATAGAATAGAATAGAATAGAATAGAATAGAACAGAATAGAATAGAATAGAATAGAATAGAATAGAATAGAATAGAATAGAATAGAATAGAATAGAATAGAATAGAATAGAATAGAATAGAATAGAATAGAATAGAATAGAATAGAATAGAATAGAATAGAATAGAATAGAATAGAATAGAATAGAATAGAATAGAATAGAATAGAATAGAATAGAATAGAATAGAATAGAATAGAATAGAATAGAATAGAATAGAATAGAATAGAATAGAATAGAATAGAATAGAATAGAATAGAATAGAATAGAATAGAATAGAATAGAATAGAATAGAATAGAATAGAATAGAATAGAATAGAATACAATAGAATAGAATAGAATAGAATAGAATAGAATAGAATAGAATAGAATAGAATAGAATAGAATAGAATAGAATAGAATAGAATAGAATAGAATAGAATAGAATAGAATAGAATAGAATAGAATAGAATAGAATAGAATAGAATAGAATAGAATAGAATAGAATAGAATAGAATAGAATAGAATAGAATAGAATAGAATAGAATAGAATAGAATAGAATAGAATAGAATAGAATAGAATAGAATAGAATAGAATAGAATAGAATAGAATAGAATAGAATAGAATAGAATAGAATAGAATAGAATAGAATAGAATAGAATAGAATAGAATAGAATAGAATAGAATAGAATAGAATAGAATAGAATAGAATAGAATAGAATAGAATAGAATAGAATAGAATAGAATAGAATAGAATAGAATAGAATAGAATAGAATAGAATAGAATAGAATAGAATAGAATAGAATAGAATAGAATAGAATAGAATAGAATAGAATAGAATAGAATAGAATAGAATAGAATAGAATAGAATAGAATAGAATAGAATAGAATAGAATAGAATAGAATAGAATAGAATAGAATAGAATAGAATAGAATAGAATAGAATAGAATAGAATAGAATAGAATAGAATAGAATAGAATAGAATAGAATAGAATAGAATAGAATAGAATAGAATAGAATAGAATAGAATAGAATAGAATAGAATAGAATAGAATAGAATAGAATAGAATAGAATAGAATAGAATAGAATAGAATAGAATAGAATAGAATAGAATAGAATAGAATAGAATAGAATAGAATAGAATAGAATAGAATAGAATAGAATAGAATAGAATAGAATAGAATAGAATAGAATAGAATAGAATAGAATAGAATAGAATAGAATAGAATAGAATAGAATAGAATAGAATAGAATAGAATAGAATAGAATAGAATAGAATAGAATAGAATAGAATAGAATAGAATAGAATAGAATAGAATAGAATAGAATAGAATAGAATAGAATAGAATAGAATAGAATAGAATAGAATAGAATAGAATAGAATAGAATAGAATAGAATAGAATAGAATAGAATAGAATAGAATAGAATAGAATAGAATAGAATAGAATAGAATAGAATAGAATAGAATAGAATAGAATAGAATAGAATAGAATAGAATAGAATAGAATAGAATAGAATAGAATAGAATAGAATAGAATAGAATAGAATAGAATAGAATAGAATAGAATAGAATAGAATAGAATAGAATAGAATAGAATAGAATAGAATAGAATAGAATAGAATAGAATAGAATAGAATAGAATAGAATAGAATAGAATAGAATAGAATAGAATAGAATAGAATAGAATAGAATAGCATAGAATAGAATAGAATAGAATAGAATAGAATAGAATAGAATAGAATAGAATAGAATAGAATAGAATAGAATAGAATAGAATAGAATAGAATAGAATAGAATAGAATAGAATAGAATAGAATAGAATAGAATAGAATAGAATAGAATAGAATAGAATAGAATAGAATAGAATAGAATAGAATAGAATAGAATAGAATAGAATAGAATAGAATAGAATAGAATAGAATAGAATAGAATAGAATAGAATAGAATAGAATAGAATAGAATAGAATAGAATAGAATAGAATAGAATAGAATAGAATAGAATAGAATAGAATAGAATAGAATAGAATAGAATAGAATAGAATAGAATAGAATAGAATAGAATAGAATAGAATAGAATAGAATAGAATAGAATAGAATAGAATAGAATAGAATAGAATAGAATAGAATAGAATAGAATAGAATAGAATAGAATAGAATAGAATAGAATAGAATAGAATAGAATAGAATAGAATAGAATAGAATAGAATAGAATAGAATAGAATAGAATAGAATAGAATAGAATAGAATAGAATAGAATAGAATAGAATAGAATAGAATAGAATAGAATAGAATAGAATAGAATAGAATAGAATAGAATAGAATAGAATAGAATAGAATAGAATAGAATAGAATAGAATAGAATAGAATAGAATAGAATAGAATAGAATAGAATAGAATAGAATAGAATAGAATAGAATAGAATAGAATAGAATAGAATAGAATAGAATAGAATAGAATAGAATAGAATAGAATAGAATAGAATAGAATAGAATAGAATAGAATAGAATAGAATAGAATAGAATAGAATAGAATAGAATAGAATAGAATAGAATAGAATAGAATAGAATAGAATAGAATAGAATAGAATAGAATAGAATAGAATAGAATAGAATAGAATAGAATAGAATAGAATAGAATAGAATAGAATAGAATAGAATAGAATAGAATAGAATAGAATAGAATAGAATAGAATAGAATAGAATAGAATAGAATAGAATAGAATAGAATAGAATAGAATAGAATAGAATAGAATAGAATAGAATAGAATAGAATAGAATAGAATAGAATAGAATAGAATAGAATAGAATAGAATAGAATAGAATAGAATAGAATAGAATAGAATAGAATAGAATAGAATAGAATAGAATAGAATAGAATAGAATAGAATAGAATAGAATAGAATAGAATAGAATAGAATAGAATAGAATAGAATAGAATAGAATAGAATAGAATAGAATAGAATAGAATAGAATAGAATAGAATAGAATAGAATAGAATAGAATAGAATAGAATAGAATAGAATAGAATAGAATAGAATAGAATAGAATAGAATAGAATAGAATAGAATAGAATAGAATAGAATAGAATAGAATAGAATAGAATAGAATAGAATAGAATAGAATAGAATAGAATAGAATAGAATAGAATAGAATAGAATAGAATAGAATAGAATAGAATAGAATAGAATAGAATAGAATAGAATAGAATAGAATAGAATAGAATAGAATAGAATAGAATAGAATAGAATAGAATAGAATAGAATAGAATAGAATAGAATAGAATAGAATAGAATAGAATAGAATAGAATAGAATAGAATAGAATAGAATAGAATAGAATAGAATAGAATAGAATAGAATAGAATAGAATAGAATAGAATAGAATAGAATAGAATAGAATAGAATAGAATAGAATAGAATAGAATAGAATAGAATAGAATAGAATAGAATAGAATAGAATAGAATAGAATAGAATAGAATAGAATAGAATAGAATAGAATAGAATAGAATAGAATAGAATAGAATAGAATAGAATAGAATAGAATAGAATAGAATAGAATAGAATAGAATAGAATAGAATAGAATAGAATAGAATAGAATAGAATAGAATAGAATAGAATAGAATAGAATAGAATAGAATAGAATAGAATAGAATAGAATAGAATAGAATAGAATAGAATAGAATAGAATAGAATAGAATAGAATAGAATAGAATAGAATAGAATAGAATAGAATAGAATAGAATAGAATAGAATAGAATAGAATAGAATAGAATAGAATAGAATAGAATAGAATAGAATAGAATAGAATAGAATAGAATAGAATAGAATAGAATAGAATAGAATAGAATAGAATAGAATAGAATAGAATAGAATAGAATAGAATAGAATAGAATAGAATAGAATAGAATAGAATAGAATAGAATAGAATAGAATAGAATAGAATAGAATAGAATAGAATAGAATAGAATAGAATAGAATAGAATAGAATAGAATAGAATAGAATAGAATAGAATAGAATAGAATAGAATAGAATAGAATAGAATAGAATAGAATAGAATAGAATAGAATAGAATAGAATAGAATAGAATAGAATAGAATAGAATAGAATAGAATAGAATAGAATAGAATAGAATAGAATAGAATAGAATAGAATAGAATAGAATAGAATAGAATAGAATAGAATAGAATAGAATAGAATAGAATAGAATAGAATAGAATAGAATAGAATAGAATAGAATAGAATAGAATAGAATAGAATAGAATAGAATAGAATAGAATAGAATAGAATAGAATAGAATAGAATAGAATAGAATAGAATAGAATAGAATAGAATAGAATAGAATAGAATAGAATAGAATAGAATAGAATAGAATAGAATAGAATAGAATAGAATAGAATAGAATAGAATAGAATAGAATAGAATAGAATAGAATAGAATAGAATAGAATAGAATAGAATAGAATAGAATAGAATAGAATAGAATAGAATAGAATAGAATAGAATAGAATAGAATAGAATAGAATAGAATAGAATAGAATAGAATAGAATAGAATAGAATAGAATAGAATAGAATAGAATAGAATAGAATAGAATAGAATAGAATAGAATAGAATAGAATAGAATAGAATAGAATAGAATAGAATAGAATAGAATAGAATAGAATAGAATAGAATAGAATAGAATAGAATAGAATAGAATAGAATAGAATAGAATAGAATAGAATAGAATAGAATAGAATAGAATAGAATAGAATAGAATAGAATAGAATAGAATAGAATAGAATAGAATAGAATAGAATAGAATAGAATAGAATAGAATAGAATAGAATAGAATAGAATAGAATAGAATAGAATAGAATAGAATAGAATAGAATAGAATAGAATAGAATAGAATAGAATAGAATAGAATAGAATAGAATAGAATAGAATAGAATAGAATAGAATAGAATAGAATAGAATAGAATAGAATAGAATAGAATAGAATAGAATAGAATAGAATAGAATAGAATAGAATAGAATAGAATAGAATAGAATAGAATAGAATAGAATAGAATAGAATAGAATAGAATAGAATAGAATAGAATAGAATAGAATAGAATAGAATAGAATAGAATAGAATAGAATAGAATAGAATAGAATAGAATAGAATAGAATAGAATAGAATAGAATAGAATAGAATAGAATAGAATAGAATAGAATAGAATAGAATAGAATAGAATAGAATAGAATAGAATAGAATAGAATAGAATAGAATAGAATAGAATAGAATAGAATAGAATAGAATAGAATAGAATAGAATAGAATAGAATAGAATAGAATAGAATAGAATAGAATAGAATAGAATAGAATAGAATAGAATAGAATAGAATAGAATAGAATAGAATAGAATAGAATAGAATAGAATAGAATAGAATAGAATAGAATAGAATAGAATAGAATAGAATAGAATAGAATAGAATAGAATAGAATAGAATAGAATAGAATAGAATAGAATAGAATAGAATAGAATAGAATAGAATAGAATAGAATAGAATAGAATAGAATAGAATAGAATAGAATAGAATAGAATAGAATAGAATAGAATAGAATAGAATAGAATAGAATAGAATAGAATAGAATAGAATAGAATAGAATAGAATAGAATAGAATAGAATAGAATAGAATAGAATAGAATAGAATAGAATAGAATAGAATAGAATAGAATAGAATAGAATAGAATAGAATAGAATAGAATAGAATAGAATAGAATAGAATAGAATAGAATAGAATAGAATAGAATAGAATAGAATAGAATAGAATAGAATAGAATAGAATAGAATAGAATAGAATAGAATAGAATAGAATAGAATAGAATAGAATAGAATAGAATAGAATAGAATAGAATAGAATAGAATAGAATAGAATAGAATAGAATAGAATAGAATAGAATAGAATAGAATAGAATAGAATAGAATAGAATAGAATAGAATAGAATAGAATAGAATAGAATAGAATAGAATAGAATAGAATAGAATAGAATAGAATAGAATAGAATAGAATAGAATAGAATAGAATAGAATAGAATAGAATAGAATAGAATAGAATAGAATAGAATAGAATAGAATAGAATAGAATAGAATAGAATAGAATAGAATAGAATAGAATAGAATAGAATAGAATAGAATAGAATAGAATAGAATAGAATAGAATAGAATAGAATAGAATAGAATAGAATAGAATAGAATAGAATAGAATAGAATAGAATAGAATAGAATAGAATAGAATAGAATAGAATAGAATAGAATAGAATAGAATAGAATAGAATAGAATAGAATAGAATAGAATAGAATAGAATAGAATAGAATAGAATAGAATAGAATAGAATAGAATAGAATAGAATAGAATAGAATAGAATAGAATAGAATAGAATAGAATAGAATAGAATAGAATAGAATAGAATAGAATAGAATAGAATAGAATAGAATAGAATAGAATAGAATAGAATAGAATAGAATAGAATAGAATAGAATAGAATAGAATAGAATAGAATAGAATAGAATAGAATAGAATAGAATAGAATAGAATAGAATAGAATAGAATAGAATAGAATAGAATAGAATAGAATAGAATAGAATAGAATAGAATAGAATAGAATAGAATAGAATAGAATAGAATAGAATAGAATAGAATAGAATAGAATAGAATAGAATAGAATAGAATAGAATAGAATAGAATAGAATAGAATAGAATAGAATAGAATAGAATAGAATAGAATAGAATAGAATAGAATAGAATAGAATAGAATAGAATAGAATAGAATAGAATAGAATAGAATAGAATAGAATAGAATAGAATAGAATAGAATAGAATAGAATAGAATAGAATAGAATAGAATAGAATAGAATAGAATAGAATAGAATAGAATAGAATAGAATAGAATAGAATAGAATAGAATAGAATAGAATAGAATAGAATAGAATAGAATAGAATAGAATAGAATAGAATAGAATAGAATAGAATAGAATAGAATAGAATAGAATAGAATAGAATAGAATAGAATAGAATAGAATAGAATAGAATAGAATAGAATAGAATAGAATAGAATAGAATAGAATAGAATAGAATAGAATAGAATAGAATAGAATAGAATAGAATAGAATAGAATAGAATAGAATAGAATAGAATAGAATAGAATAGAATAGAATAGAATAGAATAGAATAGAATAGAATAGAATAGAATAGAATAGAATAGAATAGAATAGAATAGAATAGAATAGAATAGAATAGAATAGAATAGAATAGAATAGAATAGAATAGAATAGAATAGAATAGAATAGAATAGAATAGAATAGAATAGAATAGAATAGAATAGAATAGAATAGAATAGAATAGAATAGAATAGAATAGAATAGAATAGAATAGAATAGAATAGAATAGAATAGAATAGAATAGAATAGAATAGAATAGAATAGAATAGAATAGAATAGAATAGAATAGAATAGAATAGAATAGAATAGAATAGAATAGAATAGAATAGAATAGAATAGAATAGAATAGAATAGAATAGAATAGAATAGAATAGAATAGAATAGAATAGAATAGAATAGAATAGAATAGAATAGAATAGAATAGAATAGAATAGAATAGAATAGAATAGAATAGAATAGAATAGAATAGAATAGAATAGAATAGAATAGAATAGAATAGAATAGAATAGAATAGAATAGAATAGAATAGAATAGAATAGAATAGAATAGAATAGAATAGAATAGAATAGAATAGAATAGAATAGAATAGAATAGAATAGAATAGAATAGAATAGAATAGAATAGAATAGAATAGAATAGAATAGAATAGAATAGAATAGAATAGAATAGAATAGAATAGAATAGAATAGAATAGAATAGAATAGAATAGAATAGAATAGAATAGAATAGAATAGAATAGAATAGAATAGAATAGAATAGAATAGAATAGAATAGAATAGAATAGAATAGAATAGAATAGAATAGAATAGAATAGAATAGAATAGAATAGAATAGAATAGAATAGAATAGAATAGAATAGAATAGAATAGAATAGAATAGAATAGAATAGAATAGAATAGAATAGAATAGAATAGAATAGAATAGAATAGAATAGAATAGAATAGAATAGAATAGAATAGAATAGAATAGAATAGAATAGAATAGAATAGAATAGAATAGAATAGAATAGAATAGAATAGAATAGAATAGAATAGAATAGAATAGAATAGAATAGAATAGAATAGAATAGAATAGAATAGAATAGAATAGAATAGAATAGAATAGAATAGAATAGAATAGAATAGAATAGAATAGAATAGAATAGAATAGAATAGAATAGAATAGAATAGAATAGAATAGAATAGAATAGAATAGAATAGAATAGAATAGAATAGAATAGAATAGAATAGAATAGAATAGAATAGAATAGAATAGAATAGAATAGAATAGAATAGAATAGAATAGAATAGAATAGAATAGAATAGAATAGAATAGAATAGAATAGAATAGAATAGAATAGAATAGAATAGAATAGAATAGAATAGAATAGAATAGAATAGAATAGAATAGAATAGAATAGAATAGAATAGAATAGAATAGAATAGAATAGAATAGAATAGAATAGAATAGAATAGAATAGAATAGAATAGAATAGAATAGAATAGAATAGAATAGAATAGAATAGAATAGAATAGAATAGAATAGAATAGAATAGAATAGAATAGAATAGAATAGAATAGAATAGAATAGAATAGAATAGAATAGAATAGAATAGAATAGAATAGAATAGAATAGAATAGAATAGAATAGAATAGAATAGAATAGAATAGAATAGAATAGAATAGAATAGAATAGAATAGAATAGAATAGAATAGAATAGAATAGAATAGAATAGAATAGAATAGAATAGAATAGAATAGAATAGAATAGAATAGAATAGAATAGAATAGAATAGAATAGAATAGAATAGAATAGAATAGAATAGAATAGAATAGAATAGAATAGAATAGAATAGAATAGAATAGAATAGAATAGAATAGAATAGAATAGAATAGAATAGAATAGAATAGAATAGAATAGAATAGAATAGAATAGAATAGAATAGAATAGAATAGAATAGAATAGAATAGAATAGAATAGAATAGAATAGAATAGAATAGAATAGAATAGAATAGAATAGAATAGAATAGAATAGAATAGAATAGAATAGAATAGAATAGAATAGAATAGAATAGAATAGAATAGAATAGAATAGAATAGAATAGAATAGAATAGAATAGAATAGAATAGAATAGAATAGAATAGAATAGAATAGAATAGAATAGAATAGAATAGAATAGAATAGAATAGAATAGAATAGAATAGAATAGAATAGAATAGAATAGAATAGAATAGAATAGAATAGAATAGAATAGAATAGAATAGAATAGAATAGAATAGAATAGAATAGAATAGAATAGAATAGAATAGAATAGAATAGAATAGAATAGAATAGAATAGAATAGAATAGAATAGAATAGAATAGAATAGAATAGAATAGAATAGAATAGAATAGAATAGAATAGAATAGAATAGAATAGAATAGAATAGAATAGAATAGAATAGAATAGAATAGAATAGAATAGAATAGAATAGAATAGAATAGAATAGAATAGAATAGAATAGAATAGAATAGAATAGAATAGAATAGAATAGAATAGAATAGAATAGAATAGAATAGAATAGAATAGAATAGAATAGAATAGAATAGAATAGAATAGAATAGAATAGAATAGAATAGAATAGAATAGAATAGAATAGAATAGAATAGAATAGAATAGAATAGAATAGAATAGAATAGAATAGAATAGAATAGAATAGAATAGAATAGAATAGAATAGAATAGAATAGAATAGAATAGAATAGAATAGAATAGAATAGAATAGAATAGAATAGAATAGAATAGAATAGAATAGAATAGAATAGAATAGAATAGAATAGAATAGAATAGAATAGAATAGAATAGAATAGAATAGAATAGAATAGAATAGAATAGAATAGAATAGAATAGAATAGAATAGAATAGAATAGAATAGAATAGAATAGAATAGAATAGAATAGAATAGAATAGAATAGAATAGAATAGAATAGAATAGAATAGAATAGAATAGAATAGAATAGAATAGAATAGAATAGAATAGAATAGAATAGAATAGAATAGAATAGAATAGAATAGAATAGAATAGAATAGAATAGAATAGAATAGAATAGAATAGAATAGAATAGAATAGAATAGAATAGAATAGAATAGAATAGAATAGAATAGAATAGAATAGAATAGAATAGAATAGAATAGAATAGAATAGAATAGAATAGAATAGAATAGAATAGAATAGAATAGAATAGAATAGAATAGAATAGAATAGAATAGAATAGAATAGAATAGAATAGAATAGAATAGAATAGAATAGAATAGAATAGAATAGAATAGAATAGAATAGAATAGAATAGAATAGAATAGAATAGAATAGAATAGAATAGAATAGAATAGAATAGAATAGAATAGAATAGAATAGAATAGAATAGAATAGAATAGAATAGAATAGAATAGAATAGAATAGAATAGAATAGAATAGAATAGAATAGAATAGAATAGAATAGAATAGAATAGAATAGAATAGAATAGAATAGAATAGAATAGAATAGAATAGAATAGAATAGAATAGAATAGAATAGAATAGAATAGAATAGAATAGAATAGAATATAGAATAGAATAGAATAGAATAGAATAGAATAGAATAGAATAGAATAGAATAGAATAGAATAGAATAGAATAGAATAGAATAGAATAGAATAGAATAGAATAGAATAGAATAGAATAGAATAGAATAGAATAGAATAGAATAGAATAGAATAGAATAGAATAGAATAGAATAGAATAGAATAGAATAGAATAGAATAGAATAGAATAGAATAGAATAGAATAGAATAGAATAGAATAGAATAGAATAGAATAGAATAGAATAGAATAGAATAGAATAGAATAGAATAGAATAGAATAGAATAGAATAGAATAGAATAGAATAGAATAGAATAGAATAGAATAGAATAGAATAGAATAGAATAGAATAGAATAGAATAGAATAGAATAGAATAGAATAGAATAGAATAGAATAGAATAGAATAGAATAGAATAGAATAGAATAGAATAGAATAGAATAGAATAGAATAGAATAGAATAGAATAGAATAGAATAGAATAGAATAGAATAGAATAGAATAGAATAGAATAGAATAGAATAGAATAGAATAGAATAGAATAGAATAGAATAGAATAGAATAGAATAGAATAGAATAGAATAGAATAGAATAGAATAGAATAGAATAGAATAGAATAGAATAGAATAGAATAGAATAGAATAGAATAGAATAGAATAGAATAGAATAGAATAGAATAGAATAGAATAGAATAGAATAGAATAGAATAGAATAGAATAGAATAGAATAGAATAGAATAGAATAGAATAGAATAGAATAGAATAGAATAGAATAGAATAGAATAGAATAGAATAGAATAGAATAGAATAGAATAGAATAGAATAGAATAGAATAGAATAGAATAGAATAGAATAGAATAGAATAGAATAGAATAGAATAGAATAGAATAGAATAGAAGTGAATAGAATAGAAGAGAATAGAAGAATAGAATAGAATAGAATAGAATAGAATAGAATAGAATAGAATAGAATAGAATAGAATAGAATAGAATAGAATAGAATAGAATAGAATAGAATAGAATAGAATAGAATAGAATAGAATAGAATAGAATAGAATAGAATAGAATAGAATAGAATAGAATAGAATAGAATAGAATAGAATAGAATAGAATAGAATAGAATAGAATAGAATAGAATAGAATAGAATAGAATAGAATAGAATAGAATAGAATAGAATAGAATAGAATAGAATAGAATAGAATAGAATAGAATAGAATAGAATAGAATAGAATAGAATAGAATAGAATAGAATAGAATAGAATAGAATAGAATAGAATAGAATAGAATAGAATAGAATAGAATAGAATAGAATAGAATAGAATAGAATAGAATAGAATAGAATAGAATAGAATAGAATAGAATAGAATAGAATAGAATAGAATAGAATAGAATAGAATAGAATAGAATAGAATAGAATAGAATAGAATAGAATAGAATAGAATAGAATAGAATAGAATAGAATAGAATAGAATAGAATAGAATAGAATAGAATAGAATAGAATAGAATAGAATAGAATAGAATAGAATAGAATAGAATAGAATAGAATAGAATAGAATAGAATAGAATAGAATAGAATAGAATAGAATAGAATAGAATAGAATAGAATAGAATAGAATAGAATAGAATAGAATAGAATAGAATAGAATAGAATAGAATAGAATAGAATAGAATAGAATAGAATAGAATAGAATAGAATAGAATAGAATAGAATAGAATAGAATAGAATAGAATAGAATAGAATAGAATAGAATAGAATAGAATAGAATAGAATAGAATAGAATAGAATAGAATAGAATAGAATAGAATAGAATAGAATAGAATAGAATAGAATAGAATAGAATAGAATAGAATAGAATAGAATAGAATAGAATAGAATAGAATAGAATAGAATAGAATAGAATAGAATAGAATAGAATAGAATAGAATAGAATAGAATAGAATAGAATAGAATAGAATAGAATAGAATAGAATAGAATAGAATAGAATAGAATAGAATAGAATAGAATAGAATAGAATAGAATAGAATAGAATAGAATAGAATAGAATAGAATAGAATAGAATAGAATAGAATAGAATAGAATAGAATAGAATAGAATAGAATAGAATAGAATAGAATAGAATAGAATAGAATAGAATAGAATAGAATAGAATAGAATAGAATAGAATAGAATAGAATAGAATAGAATAGAATAGAATAGAATAGAATAGAATAGAATAGAATAGAATAGAATAGAATAGAATAGAATAGAATAGAATAGAATAGAATAGAATAGAATAGAATAGAATAGAATAGAATAGAATAGAATAGAATAGAATAGAATAGAATAGAATAGAATAGAATAGAATAGAATAGAATAGAATAGAATAGAATAGAATAGAATAGAATAGAATAGAATAGAATAGAATAGAATAGAATAGAATAGAATAGAATAGAATAGAATAGAATAGAATAGAATAGAATAGAATAGAATAGAATAGAATAGAATAGAATAGAATAGAATAGAATAGAATAGAATAGAATAGAATAGAATAGAATAGAATAGAATAGAATAGAATAGAATAGAATAGAATAGAATAGAATAGAATAGAATAGAATAGAATAGAATAGAATAGAATAGAATAGAATAGAATAGAATAGAATAGAATAGAATAGAATAGAATAGAATAGAATAGAATAGAATAGAATAGAATAGAATAGAATAGAATAGAATAGAATAGAATAGAATAGAATAGAATAGAATAGAATAGAATAGAATAGAATAGAATAGAATAGAATAGAATAGAATAGAATAGAATAGAATAGAATAGAATAGAATAGAATAGAATAGAATAGAATAGAATAGAATAGAATAGAATAGAATAGAATAGAATAGAATAGAATAGAATAGAATAGAATAGAATAGAATAGAATAGAATAGAATAGAATAGAATAGAATAGAATAGAATAGAATAGAATAGAATAGAATAGAATAGAATAGAATAGAATAGAATAGAATAGAATAGAATAGAATAGAATAGAATAGAATAGAATAGAATAGAATAGAATAGAATAGAATAGAATAGAATAGAATAGAATAGAATAGAATAGAATAGAATAGAATAGAATAGAATAGAATAGAATAGAATAGAATAGAATAGAATAGAATAGAATAGAATAGAATAGAATAGAATAGAATAGAATAGAATAGAATAGAATAGAATAGAATAGAATAGAATAGAATAGAATAGAATAGAATAGAATAGAATAGAATAGAATAGAATAGAATAGAATAGAATAGAATAGAATAGAATAGAATAGAATAGAATAGAATAGAATAGAATAGAATAGAATAGAATAGAATAGAATAGAATAGAATAGAATAGAATAGAATAGAATAGAATAGAATAGAATAGAATAGAATAGAATAGAATAGAATAGAATAGAATAGAATAGAATAGAATAGAATAGAATAGAATAGAATAGAATAGAATAGAATAGAATAGAATAGAATAGAATAGAATAGAATAGAATAGAATAGAATAGAATAGAATAGAATAGAATAGAATAGAATAGAATAGAATAGAATAGAATAGAATAGAATAGAATAGAATAGAATAGAATAGAATAGAATAGAATAGAATAGAATAGAATAGAATAGAATAGAATAGAATAGAATAGAATAGAATAGAATAGAATAGAATAGAATAGAATAGAATAGAATAGAATAGAATAGAATAGAATAGAATAGAATAGAATAGAATAGAATAGAATAGAATAGAATAGAATAGAATAGAATAGAATAGAATAGAATAGAATAGAATAGAATAGAATAGAATAGAATAGAATAGAATAGAATAGAATAGAATAGAATAGAATAGAATAGAATAGAATAGAATAGAATAGAATAGAATAGAATAGAATAGAATAGAATAGAATAGAATAGAATAGAATAGAATAGAATAGAATAGAATAGAATAGAATAGAATAGAATAGAATAGAATAGAATAGAATAGAATAGAATAGAATAGAATAGAATAGAATAGAATAGAATAGAATAGAATAGAATAGAATAGAATAGAATAGAATAGAATAGAATAGAATAGAATAGAATAGAATAGAATAGAATAGAATAGAATAGAATAGAATAGAATAGAATAGAATAGAATAGAATAGAATAGAATAGAATAGAATAGAATAGAATAGAATAGAATAGAATAGAATAGAATAGAATAGAATAGAATAGAATAGAATAGAATAGAATAGAATAGAATAGAATAGAATAGAATAGAATAGAATAGAATAGAATAGAATAGAATAGAATAGAATAGAATAGAATAGAATAGAATAGAATAGAATAGAATAGAATAGAATAGAATAGAATAGAATAGAATAGAATAGAATAGAATAGAATAGAATAGAATAGAATAGAATAGAATAGAATAGAATAGAATAGAATAGAATAGAATAGAATAGAATAGAATAGAATAGAATAGAATAGAATAGAATAGAATAGAATAGAATAGAATAGAATAGAATAGAATAGAATAGAATAGAATAGAATAGAATAGAATAGAATAGAATAGAATAGAATAGAATAGAATAGAATAGAATAGAATAGAATAGAATAGAATAGAATAGAATAGAATAGAATAGAATAGAATAGAATAGAATAGAATAGAATAGAATAGAATAGAATAGAATAGAATAGAATAGAATAGAATAGAATAGAATAGAATAGAATAGAATAGAATAGAATAGAATAGAATAGAATAGAATAGAATAGAATAGAATAGAATAGAATAGAATAGAATAGAATAGAATAGAATAGAATAGAATAGAATAGAATAGAATAGAATAGAATAGAATAGAATAGAATAGAATAGAATAGAATAGAATAGAATAGAATAGAATAGAATAGAATAGAATAGAATAGAATAGAATAGAATAGAATAGAATAGAATAGAATAGAATAGAATAGAATAGAATAGAATAGAATAGAATAGAATAGAATAGAATAGAATAGAATAGAATAGAATAGAATAGAATAGAATAGAATAGAATAGAATAGAATAGAATAGAATAGAATAGAATAGAATAGAATAGAATAGAATAGAATAGAATAGAATAGAATAGAATAGAATAGAATAGAATAGAATAGAATAGAATAGAATAGAATAGAATAGAATAGAATAGAATAGAATAGAATAGAATAGAATAGAATAGAATAGAATAGAATAGAATAGAATAGAATAGAATAGAATAGAATAGAATAGAATAGAATAGAATAGAATAGAATAGAATAGAATAGAATAGAATAGAATAGAATAGAATAGAATAGAATAGAATAGAATAGAATAGAATAGAATAGAATAGAATAGAATAGAATAGAATAGAATAGAATAGAATAGAATAGAATAGAATAGAATAGAATAGAATAGAATAGAATAGAATAGAATAGAATAGAATAGAATAGAATAGAATAGAATAGAATAGAATAGAATAGAATAGAATAGAATAGAATAGAATAGAATAGAATAGAATAGAATAGAATAGAATAGAATAGAATAGAATAGAATAGAATAGAATAGAATAGAATAGAATAGAATAGAATAGAATAGAATAGAATAGAATAGAATAGAATAGAATAGAATAGAATAGAATAGAATAGAATAGAATAGAATAGAATAGAATAGAATAGAATAGAATAGAATAGAATAGAATAGAATAGAATAGAATAGAATAGAATAGAATAGAATAGAATAGAATAGAATAGAATAGAATAGAATAGAATAGAATAGAATAGAATAGAATAGAATAGAATAGAATAGAATAGAATAGAATAGAATAGAATAGAATAGAATAGAATAGAATAGAATAGAATAGAATAGAATAGAATAGAATAGAATAGAATAGAATAGAATAGAATAGAATAGAATAGAATAGAATAGAATAGAATAGAATAGAATAGAATAGAATAGAATAGAATAGAATAGAATAGAATAGAATAGAATAGAATAGAATAGAATAGAATAGAATAGAATAGAATAGAATAGAATAGAATAGAATAGAATAGAATAGAATAGAATAGAATAGAATAGAATAGAATAGAATAGAATAGAATAGAATAGAATAGAATAGAATAGAATAGAATAGAATAGAATAGAATAGAATAGAATAGAATAGAATAGAATAGAATAGAATAGAATAGAATAGAATAGAATAGAATAGAATAGAATAGAATAGAATAGAATAGAATAGAATAGAATAGAATAGAATAGAATAGAATAGAATAGAATAGAATAGAATAGAATAGAATAGAATAGAATAGAATAGAATAGAATAGAATAGAATAGAATAGAATAGAATAGAATAGAATAGAATAGAATAGAATAGAATAGAATAGAATAGAATAGAATAGAATAGAATAGAATAGAATAGAATAGAATAGAATAGAATAGAATAGAATAGAATAGAATAGAATAGAATAGAATAGAATAGAATAGAATAGAATAGAATAGAATAGAATAGAATAGAATAGAATAGAATAGAATAGAATAGAATAGAATAGAATAGAATAGAATAGAATAGAATAGAATAGAATAGAATAGAATAGAATAGAATAGAATAGAATAGAATAGAATAGAATAGAATAGAATAGAATAGAATAGAATAGAATAGAATAGAATAGAATAGAATAGAATAGAATAGAATAGAATAGAATAGAATAGAATAGAATAGAATAGAATAGAATAGAATAGAATAGAATAGAATAGAATAGAATAGAATAGAATAGAATAGAATAGAATAGAATAGAATAGAATAGAATAGAATAGAATAGAATAGAATAGAATAGAATAGAATAGAATAGAATAGAATAGAATAGAATAGAATAGAATAGAATAGAATAGAATAGAATAGAATAGAATAGAATAGAATAGAATAGAATAGAATAGAATAGAATAGAATAGAATAGAATAGAATAGAATAGAATAGAATAGAATAGAATAGAATAGAATAGAATAGAATAGAATAGAATAGAATAGAATAGAATAGAATAGAATAGAATAGAATAGAATAGAATAGAATAGAATAGAATAGAATAGAATAGAATAGAATAGAATAGAATAGAATAGAATAGAATAGAATAGAATAGAATAGAATAGAATAGAATAGAATAGAATAGAATAGAATAGAATAGAATAGAATAGAATAGAATAGAATAGAATAGAATAGAATAGAATAGAATAGAATAGAATAGAATAGAATAGAATAGAATAGAATAGAATAGAATAGAATAGAATAGAATAGAATAGAATAGAATAGAATAGAATAGAATAGAATAGAATAGAATAGAATAGAATAGAATAGAATAGAATAGAATAGAATAGAATAGAATAGAATAGAATAGAATAGAATAGAATAGAATAGAATAGAATAGAATAGAATAGAATAGAATAGAATAGAATAGAATAGAATAGAATAGAATAGAATAGAATAGAATAGAATAGAATAGAATAGAATAGAATAGAATAGAATAGAATAGAATAGAATAGAATAGAATAGAATAGAATAGAATAGAATAGAATAGAATAGAATAGAATAGAATAGAATAGAATAGAATAGAATAGAATAGAATAGAATAGAATAGAATAGAATAGAATAGAATAGAATAGAATAGAATAGAATAGAATAGAATAGAATAGAATAGAATAGAATAGAATAGAATAGAATAGAATAGAATAGAATAGAATAGAATAGAATAGAATAGAATAGAATAGAATAGAATAGAATAGAATAGAATAGAATAGAATAGAATAGAATAGAATAGAATAGAATAGAATAGAATAGAATAGAATAGAATAGAATAGAATAGAATAGAATAGAATAGAATAGAATAGAATAGAATAGAATAGAATAGAATAGAATAGAATAGAATAGAATAGAATAGAATAGAATAGAATAGAATAGAATAGAATAGAATAGAATAGAATAGAATAGAATAGAATAGAATAGAATAGAATAGAATAGAATAGAATAGAATAGAATAGAATAGAAGACTAGAATAGAATAGAATAGAATAGAATAGAATAGAATAGAATAGAATAGAATAGAATAGAATAGAATAGAATAGAATAGAATAGAATAGAATAGAATAGAATAGAATAGAATAGAATAGAATAGAATAGAATAGAATAGAATAGAATAGAATAGAATAGAATAGAATAGAATAGAATAGAATAGAATAGAATAGAATAGAATAGAATAGAATAGAATAGAATAGAATAGAATAGAATAGAATAGAATAGAATAGAATAGAATAGAATAGAATAGAATAGAATAGAATAGAATAGAATAGAATAGAATAGAATAGAATAGAATAGAATAGAATAGAATAGAATAGAATAGAATAGAATAGAATAGAATAGAATAGAATAGAATAGAATAGAATAGAATAGAATAGAATAGAATAGAATAGAATAGAATAGAATAGAATAGAATAGAATAGAATAGAATAGAATAGAATAGAATAGAATAGAATAGAATAGAATAGAATAGAATAGAATAGAATAGAATAGAATAGAATAGAATAGAATAGAATAGAATAGAATAGAATAGAATAGAATAGAATAGAATAGAATAGAATAGAATAGAATAGAATAGAATAGAATAGAATAGAATAGAATAGAATAGAATAGAATAGAATAGAATAGAATAGAATAGAATAGAATAGAATAGAATAGAATAGAATAGAATAGAATAGAATAGAATAGAATAGAATAGAATAGAATAGAATAGAATAGAATAGAATAGAATAGAATAGAATAGAATAGAATAGAATAGAATAGAATAGAATAGAATAGAATAGAATAGAATAGAATAGAATAGAATAGAATAGAATAGAATAGAATAGAATAGAATAGAATAGAATAGAATAGAATAGAATAGAATAGAATAGAATAGAATAGAATAGAATAGAATAGAATAGAATAGAATAGAATAGAATAGAATAGAATAGAATAGAATAGAATAGAATAGAATAGAATAGAATAGAATAGAATAGAATAGAATAGAATAGAATAGAATAGAATAGAATAGAATAGAATAGAATAGAATAGAATAGAATAGAATAGAATAGAATAGAATAGAATAGAATAGAATAGAATAGAATAGAATAGAATAGAATAGAATAGAATAGAATAGAATAGAATAGAATAGAATAGAATAGAATAGAATAGAATAGAATAGAATAGAATAGAATAGAATAGAATAGAATAGAATAGAATAGAATAGAATAGAATAGAATAGAATAGAATAGAATAGAATAGAATAGAATAGAATAGAATAGAATAGAATAGAATAGAATAGAATAGAATAGAATAGAATAGAATAGAATAGAATAGAATAGAATAGAATAGAATAGAATAGAATAGAATAGAATAGAATAGAATAGAATAGAATAGAATAGAATAGAATAGAATAGAATAGAATAGAATAGAATAGAATAGAATAGAATAGAATAGAATAGAATAGAATAGAATAGAATAGAATAGAATAGAATAGAATAGAATAGAATAGAATAGAATAGAATAGAATAGAATAGAATAGAATAGAATAGAATAGAATAGAATAGAATAGAATAGAATAGAATAGAATAGAATAGAATAGAATAGAATAGAATAGAATAGAATAGAATAGAATAGAATAGAATAGAATAGAATAGAATAGAATAGAATAGAATAGAATAGAATAGAATAGAATAGAATAGAATAGAATAGAATAGAATAGAATAGAATAGAATAGAATAGAATAGAATAGAATAGAATAGAATAGAATAGAATAGAATAGAATAGAATAGAATAGAATAGAATAGAATAGAATAGAATAGAATAGAATAGAATAGAATAGAATAGAATAGAATAGAATAGAATAGAATAGAATAGAATAGAATAGAATAGAATAGAATAGAATAGAATAGAATAGAATAGAATAGAATAGAATAGAATAGAATAGAATAGAATAGAATAGAATAGAATAGAATAGAATAGAATAGAATAGAATAGAATAGAATAGAATAGAATAGAATAGAATAGAATAGAATAGAATAGAATAGAATAGAATAGAATAGAATAGAATAGAATAGAATAGAATAGAATAGAATAGAATAGAATAGAATAGAATAGAATAGAATAGAATAGAATAGAATAGAATAGAATAGAATAGAATAGAATAGAATAGAATAGAATAGAATAGAATAGAATAGAATAGAATAGAATAGAATAGAATAGAATAGAATAGAATAGAATAGAATAGAATAGAATAGAATAGAATAGAATAGAATAGAATAGAATAGAATAGAATAGAATAGAATAGAATAGAATAGAATAGAATAGAATAGAATAGAATAGAATAGAATAGAATAGAATAGAATAGAATAGAATAGAATAGAATAGAATAGAATAGAATAGAATAGAATAGAATAGAATAGAATAGAATAGAATAGAATAGAATAGAATAGAATAGAATAGAATAGAATAGAATAGAATAGAATAGAATAGAATAGAATAGAATAGAATAGAATAGAATAGAATAGAATAGAATAGAATAGAATAGAATAGAATAGAATAGAATAGAATAGAATAGAATAGAATAGAATAGAATAGAATAGAATAGAATAGAATAGAATAGAATAGAATAGAATAGAATAGAATAGAATAGAATAGAATAGAATAGAATAGAATAGAATAGAATAGAATAGAATAGAATAGAATAGAATAGAATAGAATAGAATAGAATAGAATAGAATAGAATAGAATAGAATAGAATAGAATAGAATAGAATAGAATAGAATAGAATAGAATAGAATAGAATAGAATAGAATAGAATAGAATAGAATAGAATAGAATAGAATAGAATAGAATAGAATAGAATAGAATAGAATAGAATAGAATAGAATAGAATAGAATAGAATAGAATAGAATAGAATAGAATAGAATAGAATAGAATAGAATAGAATAGAATAGAATAGAATAGAATAGAATAGAATAGAATAGAATAGAATAGAATAGAATAGAATAGAATAGAATAGAATAGAATAGAATAGAATAGAATAGAATAGAATAGAATAGAATAGAATAGAATAGAATAGAATAGAATAGAATAGAATAGAATAGAATAGAATAGAATAGAATAGAATAGAATAGAATAGAATAGAATAGAATAGAATAGAATAGAATAGAATAGAATAGAATAGAATAGAATAGAATAGAATAGAATAGAATAGAATAGAATAGAATAGAATAGAATAGAATAGAATAGAATAGAATAGAATAGAATAGAATAGAATAGAATAGAATAGAATAGAATAGAATAGAATAGAATAGAATAGAATAGAATAGAATAGAATAGAATAGAATAGAATAGAATAGAATAGAATAGAATAGAATAGAATAGAATAGAATAGAATAGAATAGAATAGAATAGAATAGAATAGAATAGAATAGAATAGAATAGAATAGAATAGAATAGAATAGAATAGAATAGAATAGAATAGAATAGAATAGAATAGAATAGAATAGAATAGAATAGAATAGAATAGAATAGAATAGAATAGAATAGAATAGAATAGAATAGAATAGAATAGAATAGAATAGAATAGAATAGAATAGAATAGAATAGAATAGAATAGAATAGAATAGAATAGAATAGAATAGAATAGAATAGAATAGAATAGAATAGAATAGAATAGAATAGAATAGAATAGAATAGAATAGAATAGAATAGAATAGAATAGAATAGAATAGAATAGAATAGAATAGAATAGAATAGAATAGAATAGAATAGAATAGAATAGAATAGAATAGAATAGAATAGAATAGAATAGAATAGAATAGAATAGAATAGAATAGAATAGAATAGAATAGAATAGAATAGAATAGAATAGAATAGAATAGAATAGAATAGAATAGAATAGAATAGAATAGAATAGAATAGAATAGAATAGAATAGAATAGAATAGAATAGAATAGAATAGAATAGAATAGAATAGAATAGAATAGAATAGAATAGAATAGAATAGAATAGAATAGAATAGAATAGAATAGAATAGAATAGAATAGAATAGAATAGAATAGAATAGAATAGAATAGAATAGAATAGAATAGAATAGAATAGAATAGAATAGAATAGAATAGAATAGAATAGAATAGAATAGAATAGAATAGAATAGAATAGAATAGAATAGAATAGAATAGAATAGAATAGAATAGAATAGAATAGAATAGAATAGAATAGAATAGAATAGAATAGAATAGAATAGAATAGAATAGAATAGAATAGAATAGAATAGAATAGAATAGAATAGAATAGAATAGAATAGAATAGAATAGAATAGAATAGAATAGAATAGAATAGAATAGAATAGAATAGAATAGAATAGAATAGAATAGAATAGAATAGAATAGAATAGAATAGAATAGAATAGAATAGAATAGAATAGAATAGAATAGAATAGAATAGAATAGAATAGAATAGAATAGAATAGAATAGAATAGAATAGAATAGAATAGAATAGAATAGAATAGAATAGAATAGAATAGAATAGAATAGAATAGAATAGAATAGAATAGAATAGAATAGAATAGAATAGAATAGAATAGAATAGAATAGAATAGAATAGAATAGAATAGAATAGAATAGAATAGAATAGAATAGAATAGAATAGAATAGAATAGAATAGAATAGAATAGAATAGAATAGAATAGAATAGAATAGAATAGAATAGAATAGAATAGAATAGAATAGAATAGAATAGAATAGAATAGAATAGAATAGAATAGAATAGAATAGAATAGAATAGAATAGAATAGAATAGAATAGAATAGAATAGAATAGAATAGAATAGAATAGAATAGAATAGAATAGAATAGAATAGAATAGAATAGAATAGAATAGAATAGAATAGAATAGAATAGAATAGAATAGAATAGAATAGAATAGAATAGAATAGAATAGAATAGAATAGAATAGAATAGAATAGAATAGAATAGAATAGAATAGAATAGAATAGAATAGAATAGAATAGAATAGAATAGAATAGAATAGAATAGAATAGAATAGAATAGAATAGAATAGAATAGAATAGAATAGAATAGAATAGAATAGAATAGAATAGAATAGAATAGAATAGAATAGAATAGAATAGAATAGAATAGAATAGAATAGAATAGAATAGAATAGAATAGAATAGAATAGAATAGAATAGAATAGAATAGAATAGAATAGAATAGAATAGAATAGAATAGAATAGAATAGAATAGAATAGAATAGAATAGAATAGAATAGAATAGAATAGAATAGAATAGAATAGAATAGAATAGAATAGAATAGAATAGAATAGAATAGAATAGAATAGAATAGAATAGAATAGAATAGAATAGAATAGAATAGAATAGAATAGAATAGAATAGAATAGAATAGAATAGAATAGAATAGAATAGAATAGAATAGAATAGAATAGAATAGAATAGAATAGAATAGAATAGAATAGAATAGAATAGAATAGAATAGAATAGAATAGAATAGAATAGAATAGAATAGAATAGAATAGAATAGAATAGAATAGAATAGAATAGAATAGAATAGAATAGAATAGAATAGAATAGAATAGAATAGAATAGAATAGAATAGAATAGAATAGAATAGAATAGAATAGAATAGAATAGAATAGAATAGAATAGAATAGAATAGAATAGAATAGAATAGAATAGAATAGAATAGAATAGAATAGAATAGAATAGAATAGAATAGAATAGAATAGAATAGAATAGAATAGAATAGAATAGAATAGAATAGAATAGAATAGAATAGAATAGAATAGAATAGAATAGAATAGAATAGAATAGAATAGAATAGAATAGAATAGAATAGAATAGAATAGAATAGAATAGAATAGAATAGAATAGAATAGAATAGAATAGAATAGAATAGAATAGAATAGAATAGAATAGAATAGAATAGAATAGAATAGAATAGAATAGAATAGAATAGAATAGAATAGAATAGAATAGAATAGAATAGAATAGAATAGAATAGAATAGAATAGAATAGAATAGAATAGAATAGAATAGAATAGAATAGAATAGAATAGAATAGAATAGAATAGAATAGAATAGAATAGAATAGAATAGAATAGAATAGAATAGAATAGAATAGAATAGAATAGAATAGAATAGAATAGAATAGAATAGAATAGAATAGAATAGAATAGAATAGAATAGAATAGAATAGAATAGAATAGAATAGAATAGAATAGAATAGAATAGAATAGAATAGAATAGAATAGAATAGAATAGAATAGAATAGAATAGAATAGAATAGAATAGAATAGAATAGAATAGAATAGAATAGAATAGAATAGAATAGAATAGAATAGAATAGAATAGAATAGAATAGAATAGAATAGAATAGAATAGAATAGAATAGAATAGAATAGAATAGAATAGAATAGAATAGAATAGAATAGAATAGAATAGAATAGAATAGAATAGAATAGAATAGAATAGAATAGAATAGAATAGAATAGAATAGAATAGAATAGAATAGAATAGAATAGAATAGAATAGAATAGAATAGAATAGAATAGAATAGAATAGAATAGAATAGAATAGAATAGAATAGAATAGAATAGAATAGAATAGAATAGAATAGAATAGAATAGAATAGAATAGAATAGAATAGAATAGAATAGAATAGAATAGAATAGAATAGAATAGAATAGAATAGAATAGAATAGAATAGAATAGAATAGAATAGAATAGAATAGAATAGAATAGAATAGAATAGAATAGAATAGAATAGAATAGAATAGAATAGAATAGAATAGAATAGAATAGAATAGAATAGAATAGAATAGAATAGAATAGAATAGAATAGAATAGAATAGAATAGAATAGAATAGAATAGAATAGAATAGAATAGAATAGAATAGAATAGAATAGAATAGAATAGAATAGAATAGAATAGAATAGAATAGAATAGAATAGAATAGAATAGAATAGAATAGAATAGAATAGAATAGAATAGAATAGAATAGAATAGAATAGAATAGAATAGAATAGAATAGAATAGAATAGAATAGAATAGAATAGAATAGAATAGAATAGAATAGAATAGAATAGAATAGAATAGAATAGAATAGAATAGAATAGAATAGAATAGAATAGAATAGAATAGAATAGAATAGAATAGAATAGAATAGAATAGAATAGAATAGAATAGAATAGAATAGAATAGAATAGAATAGAATAGAATAGAATAGAATAGAATAGAATAGAATAGAATAGAATAGAATAGAATAGAATAGAATAGAATAGAATAGAATAGAATAGAATAGAATAGAATAGAATAGAATAGAATAGAATAGAATAGAATAGAATAGAATAGAATAGAATAGAATAGAATAGAATAGAATAGAATAGAATAGAATAGAATAGAATAGAATAGAATAGAATAGAATAGAATAGAATAGAATAGAATAGAATAGAATAGAATAGAATAGAATAGAATAGAATAGAATAGAATAGAATAGAATAGAATAGAATAGAATAGAATAGAATAGAATAGAATAGAATAGAATAGAATAGAATAGAATAGAATAGAATAGAATAGAATAGAATAGAATAGAATAGAATAGAATAGAATAGAATAGAATAGAATAGAATAGAATAGAATAGAATAGAATAGAATAGAATAGAATAGAATAGAATAGAATAGAATAGAATAGAATAGAATAGAATAGAATAGAATAGAATAGAATAGAATAGAATAGAATAGAATAGAATAGAATAGAATAGAATAGAATAGAATAGAATAGAATAGAATAGAATAGAATAGAATAGAATAGAATAGAATAGAATAGAATAGAATAGAATAGAATAGAATAGAATAGAATAGAATAGAATAGAATAGAATAGAATAGAATAGAATAGAATAGAATAGAATAGAATAGAATAGAATAGAATAGAATAGAATAGAATAGAATAGAATAGAATAGAATAGAATAGAATAGAATAGAATAGAATAGAATAGAATAGAATAGAATAGAATAGAATAGAATAGAATAGAATAGAATAGAATAGAATAGAATAGAATAGAATAGAATAGAATAGAATAGAATAGAATAGAATAGAATAGAATAGAATAGAATAGAATAGAATAGAATAGAATAGAATAGAATAGAATAGAATAGAATAGAATAGAATAGAATAGAATAGAATAGAATAGAATAGAATAGAATAGAATAGAATAGAATAGAATAGAATAGAATAGAATAGAATAGAATAGAATAGAATAGAATAGAATAGAATAGAATAGAATAGAATAGAATAGAATAGAATAGAATAGAATAGAATAGAATAGAATAGAATAGAATAGAATAGAATAGAATAGAATAGAATAGAATAGAATAGAATAGAATAGAATAGAATAGAATAGAATAGAATAGAATAGAATAGAATAGAATAGAATAGAATAGAATAGAATAGAATAGAATAGAATAGAATAGAATAGAATAGAATAGAATAGAATAGAATAGAATAGAATAGAATAGAATAGAATAGAATAGAATAGAATAGAATAGAATAGAATAGAATAGAATAGAATAGAATAGAATAGAATAGAATAGAATAGAATAGAATAGAATAGAATAGAATAGAATAGAATAGAATAGAATAGAATAGAATAGAATAGAATAGAATAGAATAGAATAGAATAGAATAGAATAGAATAGAATAGAATAGAATAGAATAGAATAGAATAGAATAGAATAGAATAGAATAGAATAGAATAGAATAGAATAGAATAGAATAGAATAGAATAGAATAGAATAGAATAGAATAGAATAGAATAGAATAGAATAGAATAGAATAGAATAGAATAGAATAGAATAGAATAGAATAGAATAGAATAGAATAGAATAGAATAGAATAGAATAGAATAGAATAGAATAGAATAGAATAGAATAGAATAGAATAGAATAGAATAGAATAGAATAGAATAGAATAGAATAGAATAGAATAGAATAGAATAGAATAGAATAGAATAGAATAGAATAGAATAGAATAGAATAGAATAGAATAGAATAGAATAGAATAGAATAGAATAGAATAGAATAGAATAGAATAGAATAGAATAGAATAGAATAGAATAGAATAGAATAGAATAGAATAGAATAGAATAGAATAGAATAGAATAGAATAGAATAGAATAGAATAGAATAGAATAGAATAGAATAGAATAGAATAGAATAGAATAGAATAGAATAGAATAGAATAGAATAGAATAGAATAGAATAGAATAGAATAGAATAGAATAGAATAGAATAGAATAGAATAGAATAGAATAGAATAGAATAGAATAGAATAGAATAGAATAGAATAGAATAGAATAGAATAGAATAGAATAGAATAGAATAGAATAGAATAGAATAGAATAGAATAGAATAGAATAGAATAGAATAGAATAGAATAGAATAGAATAGAATAGAATAGAATAGAATAGAATAGAATAGAATAGAATAGAATAGAATAGAATAGAATAGAATAGAATAGAATAGAATAGAATAGAATAGAATAGAATAGAATAGAATAGAATAGAATAGAATAGAATAGAATAGAATAGAATAGAATAGAATAGAATAGAATAGAATAGAATAGAATAGAATAGAATAGAATAGAATAGAATAGAATAGAATAGAATAGAATAGAATAGAATAGAATAGAATAGAATAGAATAGAATAGAATAGAATAGAATAGAATAGAATAGAATAGAATAGAATAGAATAGAATAGAATAGAATAGAATAGAATAGAATAGAATAGAATAGAATAGAATAGAATAGAATAGAATAGAATAGAATAGAATAGAATAGAATAGAATAGAATAGAATAGAATAGAATAGAATAGAATAGAATAGAATAGAATAGAATAGAATAGAATAGAATAGAATAGAATAGAATAGAATAGAATAGAATAGAATAGAATAGAATAGAATAGAATAGAATAGAATAGAATAGAATAGAATAGAATAGAATAGAATAGAATAGAATAGAATAGAATAGAATAGAATAGAATAGAATAGAATAGAATAGAATAGAATAGAATAGAATAGAATAGAATAGAATAGAATAGAATAGAATAGAATAGAATAGAATAGAATAGAATAGAATAGAATAGAATAGAATAGAATAGAATAGAATAGAATAGAATAGAATAGAATAGAATAGAATAGAATAGAATAGAATAGAATAGAATAGAATAGAATAGAATAGAATAGAATAGAATAGAATAGAATAGAATAGAATAGAATAGAATAGAATAGAATAGAATAGAATAGAATAGAATAGAATAGAATAGAATAGAATAGAATAGAATAGAATAGAATAGAATAGAATAGAATAGAATAGAATAGAATAGAATAGAATAGAATAGAATAGAATAGAATAGAATAGAATAGAATAGAATAGAATAGAATAGAATAGAATAGAATAGAATAGAATAGAATAGAATAGAATAGAATAGAATAGAATAGAATAGAATAGAATAGAATAGAATAGAATAGAATAGAATAGAATAGAATAGAATAGAATAGAATAGAATAGAATAGAATAGAATAGAATAGAATAGAATAGAATAGAATAGAATAGAATAGAATAGAATAGAATAGAATAGAATAGAATAGAATAGAATAGAATAGAATAGAATAGAATAGAATAGAATAGAATAGAATAGAATAGAATAGAATAGAATAGAATAGAATAGAATAGAATAGAATAGAATAGAATAGAATAGAATAGAATAGAATAGAATAGAATAGAATAGAATAGAATAGAATAGAATAGAATAGAATAGAATAGAATAGAATAGAATAGAATAGAATAGAATAGAATAGAATAGAATAGAATAGAATAGAATAGAATAGAATAGAATAGAATAGAATAGAATAGAATAGAATAGAATAGAATAGAATAGAATAGAATAGAATAGAATAGAATAGAATAGAATAGAATAGAATAGAATAGAATAGAATAGAATAGAATAGAATAGAATAGAATAGAATAGAATAGAATAGAATAGAATAGAATAGAATAGAATAGAATAGAATAGAATAGAATAGAATAGAATAGAATAGATAGAATAGAATAGAATAGAATAGAATAGAATAGAATAGAATAGAATAGAATAGAATAGAATAGAATAGAATAGAATAGAATAGAATAGAATAGAATAGAATAGAATAGAATAGAATAGAATAGAATAGAATAGAATAGAATAGAATAGAATAGAATAGAATAGAATAGAATAGAATAGAATAGAATAGAATAGAATAGAATAGAATAGAATAGAATAGAATAGAATAGAATAGAATAGAATAGAATAGAATAGAATAGAATAGAATAGAATAGAATAGAATAGAATAGAATAGAATAGAATAGAATAGAATAGAATAGAATAGAATAGAATAGAATAGAATAGAATAGAATAGAATAGAATAGAATAGAATAGAATAGAATAGAATAGAATAGAATAGAATAGAATAGAATAGAATAGAATAGAATAGAATAGAATAGAATAGAATAGAATAGAATAGAATAGAATAGAATAGAATAGAATAGAATAGAATAGAATAGAATAGAATAGAATAGAATAGAATAGAATAGAATAGAATAGAATAGAATAGAATAGAATAGAATAGAATAGAATAGAATAGAATAGAATAGAATAGAATAGAATAGAATAGAATAGAATAGAATAGAATAGAATAGAATAGAATAGAATAGAATAGAATAGAATAGAATAGAATAGAATAGAATAGAATAGAATAGAATAGAATAGAATAGAATAGAATAGAATAGAATAGAATAGAATAGAATAGAATAGAATAGAATAGAATAGAATAGAATAGAATAGAATAGAATAGAATAGAATAGAATAGAATAGAATAGAATAGAATAGAATAGAATAGAATAGAATAGAATAGAATAGAATAGAATAGAATAGAATAGAATAGAATAGAATAGAATAGAATAGAATAGAATAGAATAGAATAGAATAGAATAGAATAGAATAGAATAGAATAGAATAGAATAGAATAGAATAGAATAGAATAGAATAGAATAGAATAGAATAGAATAGAATAGAATAGAATAGAATAGAATAGAATAGAATAGAATAGAATAGAATAGAATAGAATAGAATAGAATAGAATAGAATAGAATAGAATAGAATAGAATAGAATAGAATAGAATAGAATAGAATAGAATAGAATAGAATAGAATAGAATAGAATAGAATAGAATAGAATAGAATAGAATAGAATAGAATAGAATAGAATAGAATAGAATAGAATAGAATAGAATAGAATAGAATAGAATAGAATAGAATAGAATAGAATAGAATAGAATAGAATAGAATAGAATAGAATAGAATAGAATAGAATAGAATAGAATAGAATAGAATAGAATAGAATAGAATAGAATAGAATAGAATAGAATAGAATAGAATAGAATAGAATAGAATAGAATAGAATAGAATAGAATAGAATAGAATAGAATAGAATAGAATAGAATAGAATAGAATAGAATAGAATAGAATAGAATAGAATAGAATAGAATAGAATAGAATAGAATAGAATAGAATAGAATAGAATAGAATAGAATAGAATAGAATAGAATAGAATAGAATAGAATAGAATAGAATAGAATAGAATAGAATAGAATAGAATAGAATAGAATAGAATAGAATAGAATAGAATAGAATAGAATAGAATAGAATAGAATAGAATAGAATAGAATAGAATAGAATAGAATAGAATAGAATAGAATAGAATAGAATAGAATAGAATAGAATAGAATAGAATAGAATAGAATAGAATAGAATAGAATAGAATAGAATAGAATAGAATAGAATAGAATAGAATAGAATAGAATAGAATAGAATAGAATAGAATAGAATAGAATAGAATAGAATAGAATAGAATAGAATAGAATAGAATAGAATAGAATAGAATAGAATAGAATAGAATAGAATAGAATAGAATAGAATAGAATAGAATAGAATAGAATAGAATAGAATAGAATAGAATAGAATAGAATAGAATAGAATAGAATAGAATAGAATAGAATAGAATAGAATAGAATAGAATAGAATAGAATAGAATAGAATAGAATAGAATAGAATAGAATAGAATAGAATAGAATAGAATAGAATAGAATAGAATAGAATAGAATAGAATAGAATAGAATAGAATAGAATAGAATAGAATAGAATAGAATAGAATAGAATAGAATAGAATAGAATAGAATAGAATAGAATAGAATAGAATAGAATAGAATAGAATAGAATAGAATAGAATAGAATAGAATAGAATAGAATAGAATAGAATAGAATAGAATAGAATAGAATAGAA
>CAKMJM010000098.1:0-25194 GCA_927399465.1 Sarcophaga caerulescens
GAATAGAATAGAATAGAATAGAATAGAATAGAATAGAATAGAATAGAATAGAATAGAATAGAATAGAATAGAATAGAATAGAATAGAATAGAATAGAATAGAATAGAATAGAATAGAATAGAATAGAATAGAATAGAATAGAATAGAATAGAATAGAATAGAATAGAAATAGAATAGAATAGAATAGAAATAGAATAGAATAGAATAGAATAGAATAGAATAGAATAGAATAGAATAGAATAGAATAGAATAGAATAGAATAGAATAGAATAGAATAGAATAGAATAGAATAGAATAGAAGAATAGAATAGAATAGAAATAGAATAGAATAGAATAGAATAGAATAGAATAGAATAGAATAGAATAGAATAGAATAGAATAGAATAGAATAGAATAGAATAGAATAGAATAGAATAGAATAGAATAGAATAGAATAGAATAGAATAGAATAGAATAGAAATAGAATAGAATAGAATAGAATAGAATAGAATAGAATAGAATAGAATAGAATAGAATAGAATAGAATAGAATAGAATAGAATAGAATAGAATAGAATAGAATAGAATAGAATAGAATAGAATAGAATAGAATAGAATAGAATAGAATAGAATAGAATAGAATAGAATAGAATAGAATAGAATAGAATAGAATAGAATAGAATAGAATAGAATAGAATAGAATAGAATAGAATAGAATAGAATAGAATAGAATAGAATAGAATAGAATAGAATAGAATAGAATAGAATAGAATAGAATAGAATAGAATAGAATAGAATAGAATAGAATAGAATAGAATAGAATAGAATAGAAATAGAATAGAATAGAATAGAATAGAATAGAATAGAATAGAATAGAATAGAATAGAATAGAATAGAATAGAATAGAATAGAATAGAATAGAATAGAATAGAATAGAATAGAATAGAATAGAATAGAATAGAATAGAATAGAATAGAATAGAATAGAATAGAAATAGAATAGAATAGAATAGAATAGAATAGAATAGAATAGAATAGAATAGAATAGAATAGAATAGAATAGAATAGAATAGAATAGAATAGAATAGAATAGAATAGAATAGAATAGAATAGAATAGAATAGAATAGAATAGAATAGAATAGAATAGAATAGAATAGAATAGAATAGAATAGAATAGAATAGAATAGAATAGAATAGAATAGAATAGAATAGAATAGAATAGAATAGAATAGAATAGAATAGAATAGAATAGAATAGAATAGAATAGAATAGAATAGAATAGAATAGAATAGAATAGAATAGAATAGAATAGAATAGAATAGAATAGAATAGAATAGAATAGAATAGAATAGAATAGAATAGAATAGAATAGAATAGAATAGAATAGAATAGAATAGAATAGAATAGAATAGAATAGAATAGAATAGAATAGAATAGAATAGAATAGAATAGAATAGAATAGAATAGAATAGAATAGAATAGAATAGAATAGAATAGAATAGAATAGAATAGAATAGAATAGAAATAGAATAGAATAGAATAGAATAGAATAGAATAGAATAGAATAGAATAGAATAGAATAGAATAGAATAGAATAGAATAGAATAGAATAGAATAGAATAGAATAGAATAGAATAGAATAGAATAGAATAGAATAGAATAGAATAGAATAGAATAGAATAGAATAGAATAGAATAGAATAGAATAGAATAGAATAGAATAGAATAGAATAGAATAGAATAGAATAGAATAGAATAGAATAGAATAGAATAGAATAGAATAGAATAGAATAGAATAGAATAGAATAGAATAGAATAGAATAGAATAGAATAGAATAGAATAGAATAGAATAGAATAGAATAGAATAGAATAGAATAGAATAGAATAGAATAGAATAGAATAGAATAGAATAGAATAGAATAGAATAGAATAGAATAGAATATAGAATAGAATAGAATAGAATAGAATAGAATAGAATAGAATAGAATAGAATAGAATAGAATAGAATAGAATAGAATAGAATAGAATAGAATAGAATAGAATAGAATAGAATAGAATAGAATAGAATAGAATAGAATAGAATAGAATAGAACAGAATAGAATAGAATAGAATAGAATAGAATAGAATAGAATAGAATAGAATAGAATAGAATAGAATAGAATAGAATAGAATAGAATAGAATAGAATAGAATAGAATAGAATAGAATAGAATAGAATAGAATAGAATAGAATAGAATAGAATAGAATAGAATAGAATAGAATAGAATAGAATAGAATAGAATAGAATAGAATAGAATAGAATAGAATAGAATAGAATAGAATAGAATAGAATAGAATAGAATAGAATAGAATAGAATAGAATAGAATAGAATAGAATAGAATAGAATAGAATAGAATAGAATAGAATAGAATAGAATAGAATAGAATAGAATAGAATAGAATAGAATAGAATAGAATAGAATAGAATAGAATAGAATAGAATAGAATAGAATAGAATAGAATAGAATAGAATAGAATAGAATAGAATAGAATAGAATAGAATAGAATAGAATAGAATAGAATAGAATAGAATAGAATAGAATAGAATAGAATAGAATAGAATAGAATAGAATAGAATAGAATAGAATAGAATAGAATAGAATAGAATAGAATAGAATAGAATAGAATAGAATAGAATAGAATAGAATAGAATAGAATAGAATAGAATAGAATAGAATAGAATAGAATAGAATAGAATAGAATAGAATAGAATAGAATAGAATAGAATAGAATAGAATAGAATAGAATAGAATAGAATAGAATAGAATAGAATAGAATAGAATAGAATAGAATAGAATAGAATAGAATAGAATAGAATAGAATAGAATAGAATAGAATAGAATAGAATAGAATAGAATAGAATAGAATAGAATAGAATAGAATAGAATAGAATAGAATAGAATAGAATAGAATAGAATAGAATAGAATAGAATAGAATAGAATAGAATAGAATAGAATAGAATAGAATAGAATAGAATAGAATAGAATAGAATAGAATAGAATAGAATAGAATAGAATAGAATAGAATAGAATAGAATAGAATAGAATAGAATAGAATAGAATAGAATAGAATAGAATAGAATAGAATAGAATAGAATAGAATAGAATAGAATAGAATAGAATAGAATAGAATAGAATAGAATAGAATAGAATAGAATAGAATAGAATAGAATAGAATAGAATAGAATAGAATAGAATAGAATAGAATAGAATAGAATAGAATAGAATAGAATAGAATAGAATAGAATAGAATAGAATAGAATAGAATAGAATAGAATAGAATAGAATAGAATAGAATAGAATAGAATAGAATAGAATAGAATAGAATAGAATAGAATAGAATAGAATAGAATAGAATAGAATAGAATAGAATAGAATAGAATAGAATAGAATACAATAGAATAGAATAGAATAGAATAGAATAGAATAGAATAGAATAGAATAGAATAGAATAGAATAGAATAGAATAGAATAGAATAGAATAGAATAGAATAGAATAGAATAGAATAGAATAGAATAGAATAGAATAGAATAGAATAGAATAGAATAGAATAGAATAGAATAGAATAGAATAGAATAGAATAGAATAGAATAGAATAGAATAGAATAGAATAGAATAGAATAGAATAGAATAGAATAGAATAGAATAGAATAGAATAGAATAGAATAGAATAGAATAGAATAGAATAGAATAGAATAGAATAGAATAGAATAGAATAGAATAGAATAGAATAGAATAGAATAGAATAGAATAGAATAGAATAGAATAGAATAGAATAGAATAGAATAGAATAGAATAGAATAGAATAGAATAGAATAGAATAGAATCGAATAGAATAGAATAGAATAGAATAGAATAGAATAGAATAGAATAGAATAGAATAGAATAGAATAGAATAGAATAGAATAGAATAGAATAGAATAGAATAGAATAGAATAGAATAGAATAGAATAGAATAGAATAGAATAGAATAGAATAGAATAGAATAGAATAGAATAGAATAGAATAGAATAGAATAGAATAGAATAGAATAGAATAGAATAGAATAGAATAGAATAGAATAGAATAGAATAGAATAGAATAGAATAGAATAGAATAGAATAGAATAGAATAGAATAGAATAGAATAGAATAGAATAGAATAGAATAGAATAGAATAGAATAGAATAGAATAGAATAGAATAGAATAGAATAGAATAGAATAGAATAGAATAGAATAGAATAGAATAGAATAGAATAGAATAGAATAGAATAGAATAGAATAGAATAGAATAGAATAGAATAGAATAGAATAGAATAGAATAGAATAGAATAGAATAGAATAGAATAGAATAGAATAGAATAGAATAGAATAGAAGAATAGAATAGAATAGAATAGAATAGAATAGAATAGAATAGAATAGAATAGAATAGAATAGAATAGAATAGAATAGAATAGAATAGAATAGAATAGAATAGAATAGAATAGAATAGAATAGAATAGAATAGAATAGAATAGAATAGAATAGAATAGAATAGAAATAGAATAGAATAGAATAGAATAGAATAGAATAGAATAGAATAGATAGAATAGAATAGAATAGAATAGAATAGAATAGAATAGAATAGAATAGAATAGAAATAGAATAGAATAGAATAGAATAGAATAGAATAGAATAGAATAGAATAGAATAGAATAGAATAGAATAGAATAGAATAGAATAGAATAGAATAGAATAGAATAGAATAGAATAGAATAGAATAGAATAGAATAGATAGAATAGAATAGAATAGAATAGGAATAGAATAGGAATAGAATAGAATAGAATAGAATAGAATAGAATAGAATAGAATAGAATAGAATAGAATAGAATAGAATAGAATAGAATAGAATAGAATAGAATAGAATAGAATATAGAATAGAATAGAATAGAATAGAATAGAATAGAATAGAATAGAATAGATAGAATAGAATAGAATAGAATAGAATAGAATAGAATAGAATAGAATAGAATAGAATAGAATAGAATAGAATAAGAATAGAATAGAATAGAATAGAATAGAATAGAATAGAATAGAATAGAATAGAATAGAATAGAATAGAATAGAATAGAATAGAATAGAATAGAGAATAGAATAGAATAGAATAGAATAGAATAGAATAGAATAGAATAGAATAGAATAGAATAGAATAGAATAGAATAGAATAGAATAGAATAGAATAGAATAGAATAGAATAGAAGAATAGAATAGAATAGAATAGAATAGAATAGAATAGAATAGAATAGAATAGAATAGAATAGAATAGAATAGAATAGAATAGAATAGAATAGAATAGAATAGAATAGAATAGAATAGAATAGAATAGAATAGAAGAATAGAATAGAATAGAATAGAATAGAATAGAATAGAATAGAATAGAATAGAATAGAATAGAATAGAATAGAATAGAATAGAATAGAATAGAATAGAATAGAATAGAATAGAATAGAATAGAATAGAATAGAATAGAATAGAATAGAATAGAATAGAATAGAATAGAATAGAATAGAATAGAATAGAATAGAATAGAATAGAATAGAATAGAATAGAATAGAATAGATAGAATAGAATAGAATAGAATAGAATAGAATAGAATAGAATAGAATAGAATAGAATAGAATAGAATAGAATAGAATAGAATAGAATAGAATAGAATAGAATAGAATAGAATAGAATAGAATAGAATAGAATAGAATAGAATAGAATAGAATAGAATAGAATAGAATAGAATAGAATAGAATAGAATAGAATAGAATAGAATAGAATAGAATAGAATAGAATAGAATAGAATAGAATAGAATAGAATAGAATAGAATAGAATAGAATAGAAATAGAATAGAATAGAATAGAATAGAATAGAATAGAATAGAATAGAAATAGAATAGAATAGAATAGAATAGAATAGAATAGAATAGAATAGAATAGAATAGAATAGAATAGAATAGAATAGAATAGAATAGAATAGAATAGAATAGAATAGAATAGAATAGAATAGAATAGAATAGAATAGAATAGAATAGAATAGAATAGAATAGAATAGAATAGAATAGAATAGAATAGAATAGAATAGAATAGAATAGATAGAATAGAATAGAATAGAATAGAATAGAATAGAATAGAATAGAATAGAATAGAAATAGAATAGAATAGAATAGAATAGAATAGAATAGAATAGAATAGAATAGAATAGAATAGAATAGAATAGAATAGAATAGAATAGAATAGAATAGAATAGAATAGAATAGAATAGAATAGAATAGAATAGAATAGAATAGAATAGAATAGAATAGAATAGAATAGAATAGAATAGAATAGAATAGAATAGAATAGAATAGATAGAATAGAATAGAATAGAATAGAATAGAATAGAATAGAATAGAATAGAATAGAATAGAATAGAATAGAATAGAATAGAATAGAATAGAATAGAATAGAATAGAATAGAATAGAATAGAATAGAATAGAATAGAATAGAATAGAATAGAATAGAATAGAATAGAATAGAATAGAATAGAATAGAATAGAATAGATAGAATAGAATAGAATAGAATAGAATAGAATAAAGAATAGAATAGAATAGAATAGAATAGAATAGAATAGAATAGAATAGAATAGAATAGAATAGAATAGAATAGAATAGAATAGAATAGAATAGAATAGAATAGAATAGAATAGAATAGAATAGAATAGAATAGAATAGAATAGAATAGAAATAGAATAGAATAGAATAGAATAGAATAGAATAGAATAGAAATAGAATAGAATAGAATAGAATAGAATAGAATAGAATAGAATAGAATAGAATAGAATAGAATAGAATAGAATAGAATAGAATAGAATAGAATAGAATAGAATAGAATAGAATAGAATAGAATAGAATAGAATAGATAGAATAGAATAGAATAGAATAGAATAGAATAGAATAGAATAGAATAGAATAGAATAGAAATAGAATAGAATAGAATAGAATAGAATAGAATTAGAATAGAATAGAATAATAGAATAGAATAGAATAGAATAGAATAGAATAGAATAGAATAGAATAGAATAGAATAGAATAGAATAGAAATAGAATAGAATAGAATAGAATAGAATAGAATAGAATAGAATAGAATAGATAGAATAGAATAGAATAGAATAGAATAGAATAGAATAGAATAGAATAGAATAGAATAGAATAGAATAGAATAGAATAGAATAGAATAGATAGAATAGAATAGAATAGAATAGAATAGAATAGAATAGAATAGAATAGAATAGAATAGAATAGAATAGAATAGAATAGAATTAGAATAGAATAGAATAGAATAGAATAGAATAGAATAGAATAGAATAGAATAGAATAGAATAGAATAGAATAGAATAGAATAGAATAGAATAGAATAGAATAGAATAGAATAGAATAGAATAGAATAGAATAGAATAGAATAGAATAGAATAGAAGAATAGAATAGAATAGAATAGAATAGAATAGAATAGAATAGAATAGAATAGAATAGAATAGAATAGAATAGAATAGAATAGAATAGAATAGAATAGAATAGAATAGAATAGAATAGAATAGAATAGAATAGAATAGAATAGAATAGAGAATAGAATAGAATAGAATAGAATAGAATAGAATAGAATAGAATAGAATAGAATAGAATAGAATAGAATAGAATAGAATAGAATAGAATAGAATAGAATAGAATAGAATAGAATAGAATAGAATAGAATAGAATAGAATAGAATAGAATAGAATAGAATAGAATAGAATAGAATAGAATAGAATAGAGAATAGAATAGATAGAATAGAATAGAATAGAATAGAATAGAATAGAATAGAATAGAATAGAATAGAATAGAAATAGAATAGAATAGAATAGAATAGAATAGAATAAAGAATAGAATAGAATAGAAGATAGAATAGAATAGAATAGAATAGAATAGAATAGAATAGAATAGAATAGAATAGAATAGAATAGAATAGAATAGAAATAGAATAGATAGAATAGAATAGAATAGAATAGAATAGAATAGAATAGAATAGAATAGAATAGAATAGAATAGAATAGAATAGAATAGAATAGAAAGAATAGAATAGAATAGAATAGAATAGAATAGAATAGAATAGAATAGAATAGAATAGAATAGAATAGAATAGAATAGAATAGAATAGAATAGAATAGAATAGAATAGAATAGAATAGAATAGAATAGAATAGAATAGAATAGAATAGAATAGAATAGAATAGAATAGAATAGAATAGAATAGAATAGAATAGAATAGAATAGAATAGAATAGAATAGAATAGAATAGAATAGAATAGAATAGAATAGAATAGAATAGAATAGAATAGAATAGAATAGAATAGAATAGAATAGAATAGAATAGAATAGAATAGAATAGAATAGAATAGAATAGAATAGAATAGAATAGAATAGAATAGAATAGAATAGAATAGAATAGAATAGAATAGAATAGAATAGAATAGAATAGAATAGAATAGAATAGAATAGAATAGAATAGAATAGAATAGAATAGAATAGAATAGAATAGAATAGAATAGAATAATAGAATAGAATAGAATAGAGTAGAATAGAATAGAATAGAATAGAATAGAATAGAATAGAATAGAATAGAATAGAATAGAATAGAATAGAATAGAATAGAATAGAATAGAATAGAATAGAATAGAATAGAATAGAATAGAATAGAATAGAATAGAATAGAATAGAATAGAATAGAATAGAATAGAATAGAATAGAATAGAATAGAATAGAATAGAATAGAATAGAATAGAATAGAATAGAATAGAATAGAATAGAATAGAATAGAATAGAATAGAATAGAATAGAATAGAATAGAATAGAATAGAATAGAATAGAATAGAATAGAATAGAATAGAATAGAATAGAATAGAATAGAATAGAATAGAATAGAATAGAATAGAATAGAATAGAATAGAATAGAATAGAATAGAATAGAATAGAATAGAATAGAATAGAATAGAATAGAATAGAATAGAATAGAATAGAATAGCATAGAATAGAATAGAATAGAATAGAATAGAATAGAATAGAATAGAATAGAATAGAATAGAATAGAATAGAATAGAATAGAATAGAATAGAATAGAATAGAATAGAATAGAATAGAATAGAATAGAATAGAATAGAATAGAATAGAATAGAATAGAATAGAATAGAATAGAATAGAATAGAATAGAATAGAATAGAATAGAATAGAATAGAATAGAATAGAATAGAATAGAATAGAATAGAATAGAATAGAATAGAATAGAATAGAATAGAATAGAATAGAATAGAATAGAATAGAATAGAATAGAATAGAATAGAATAGAATAGAATAGAATAGAATAGAATAGAATAGAATAGAATAGAATAGAATAGAATAGAATAGAATAGAATAGAATAGAATAGAATAGAATAGAATAGAATAGAATAGAATAGAATAGAATAGAATAGAATAGAATAGAATAGAATAGAATAGAATAGAATAGAATAGAATAGAATAGAATAGAATAGAATAGAATAGAATAGAATAGAATAGAATAGAATAGAATAGAATAGAATAGAATAGAATAGAATAGAATAGAATAGAATAGAATAGAATAGAATAGAATAGAATAGAATAGAATAGAATAGAATAGAATAGAATAGAATAGAATAGAATAGAATAGAATAGAATAGAATAGAATAGAATAGAATAGAATAGAATAGAATAGAATAGAATAGAATAGAATAGAATAGAATAGAATAGAATAGAATAGAATAGAATAGAATAGAATAGAATAGAATAGAATAGAATAGAATAGAATAGAATAGAATAGAATAGAATAGAATAGAATAGAATAGAATAGAATAGAATAGAATAGAATAGAATAGAATAGAATAGAATAGAATAGAATAGAATAGAATAGAATAGAATAGAATAGAATAGAATAGAATAGAATAGAATAGATAGAATAGAATAGAATAGAATAGAATAGAATAGAATAGAATAGAATAGAATAGAATAGAATAGAATAGAATAGAATAGAATAGAATAGAATAGAATAGAATAGAATAGAATAGAATAGAATAGAATAGAATAGAATAGAATAGAATAGAATAGAATAGAATAGAATAGAATAGAATAGAATAGAATAGAATAGAATAGAATAGAATAGAATAGAATAGAATAGAATAGAATAGAATAGAATAGAATAGAATAGAATAGAATAGAATAGAATAGAATAGAATAGAATAGAATAGAATAGAATAGAATAGAATAGAATAGAATAGAATAGAATAGAATAGAATAGAATAGAATAGAATAGAATAGAATAGAATAGAATAGAATAGAATAGAATAGAATAGAATAGAATAGAATAGAATAGAATAGAATAGAATAGAATAGAATAGAATAGAATAGAATAGAATAGAATAGAATAGAATAGAATAGAATAGAATAGAATAGAATAGAATAGAATAGAATAGAATAGAATAGAATAGAATAGAATAGAATAGAATAGAATAGAATAGAATAGAATAGAATAGAAAGAATAGAATAGAATAGAATAGAATAGAATAGAATAGAATAGAATAGAATAGAATAGAATAGAATAGAATAGAATAGAATAGAATAGAATAGAATAGAATAGAATAGAATAGAATAGAATAGAATAGAATAGAATAGAATAGAATAGAATAGAATAGAATAGAATAGAATAGAATAGAATAGAATAGAATAGAATAGAATAGAATAGAATAGAATAGAATAGAATAGAATAGAATAGAATAGAATAGAATAGAATAGAATAGAATAGAATAGAATAGAATAGAATAGAATAGAATAGAATAGAATAGAATAGAATAGAATACAATAGAATAGAATAGAATAGAATAGAATAGAATAGAATAGAATAGAATAGAATAGAATAGAATAGAATAGAATAGAATAGAATAGAATAGAATAGAATAGAATAGAATAGAATAGAATAGAATAGAATAGAATAGAATAGAATAGAATAGAATAGAATAGAATAGAATAGAATAGAATAGAATAGAATAGAATAGAATAGAATAGAATAGAATAGAATAGAATAGAATAGAATAGAATAGAATAGAATAGAATAGAATAGAATAGAATAGAATAGAATAGAATAGAATAGAATAGAATAGAATAGAATAGAATAGAATAGAATAGAATAGAATAGAATAGAATAGAATAGAATAGAATAGAATAGAATAGAATAGAATAGAATAGAATAGAATAGAATAGAATAGAATAGAATAGAATAGAATAGAATAGAATAGAATAGAATAGAATAGAATAGAATAGAATAGAATAGAATAGAATAGAATAGAATAGAATAGAATAGAATAGAATAGAATAGAATAGAATAGAATAGAATAGAATAGAATAGAATAGAATAGAATAGAATAGAATAGAATAGAATAGAATAGAATAGAATAGAATAGAATAGAATAGAATAGAATAGAATAGAATAGAATAGAATAGAATAGAATAGAATAGAATAGAATAGAATAGAATAGAATAGAATAGAATAGAATAGAATAGAATAGAATAGAATAGAATAGAATAGAATAGAATAGAATAGAATAGAATAGAATAGAATAGAATAGAATAGAATAGAATAGAATAGAATAGAATAGAATAGAATAGAATAGAATAGAATAGAATAGAATAGAATAGAATAGAATAGAATAGAATAGAATAGAATAGAATAGAATAGAATAGAATAGAATAGAATAGAATAGAATAGAATAGAATAGAATAGAATAGAATAGAATAGAATAGAATAGAATAGAATAGAATAGAATAGAATAGAATAGAATAGAATAGAATAGAATAGAATCGAATAGAATAGAATAGAATAGAATAGAATAGAATAGAATAGAATAGAATAGAATAGAATAGAATAGAATAGAATAGAATAGAATAGAATAGAATAGAATAGAATAGAATAGAATAGAATAGAATAGAATAGAATAGAATAGAATAGAATAGAATAGAATAGAATAGAATAGAATAGAATAGAATAGAATAGAATAGAATAGAATAGAATAGAATAGAATAGAATAGAATAGAATAGAATAGAATAGAATAGAATAGAATAGAATAGAATAGAATAGAATAGAATAGAATAGAATAGAATAGAATAGAATAGAATAGAATAGAATAGAATAGAATAGAATAGAATAGAATAGAATAGAATAGAATAGAATAGAATAGAATAGAATAGAATAGAATAGAATAGAATAGAATAGAATAGAATAGAATAGAATAGAATAGAATAGAATAGAATAGAATAGAATAGAATAGAATAGAATAGAATAGAATAGAATAGAATAGAATAGAATAGAATAGAATAGAATAGAATAGAATAGAATAGAATAGAATAGAATAGAATAGAATAGAATAGAATAGAATAGAATAGAATAGAATAGAATAGAATAGAATAGAATAGAATAGAATAGAATAGAATAGAATAGAATAGAATAGAATAGAATAGAATAGAATAGAATAGAATAGAATAGAATAGAATAGAATAGAATAGAATAGAATAGAATAGAATAGAATAGAATAGAATAGAATAGAATAGAATAGAATAGAATAGAATAGAATAGAATAGAATAGAATAGAATAGAATAGAATAGAATAGAATAGAATAGAATAGAATAGAATAGAATAGAATAGAATAGAATAGAATAGAATAGAATAGAATAGAATAGAATAGAATAGAATAGAATAGAATAGAATAGAATAGAATAGAATAGAATAGAATAGAATAGAATAGAATAGAATAGAATAGAATAGAATAGAATAGAATAGAATAGAATAGAATAGAATAGAATAGAATAGAATAGAATAGAATAGAATAGAATAGAATAGAATAGAATAGAATAGAATAGAATAGAATAGAATAGAATAGAATAGAATAGAATAGAATAGAATAGAATAGAATAGAATAGAATAGAATAGAATAGAATAGAATAGAATAGAATAGAATAGAATAGAATAGAATAGAATAGAATAGAATAGAATAGAATAGAATAGAATAGAATAGAATAGAATAGAATAGAATAGAATAGAATAGAATAGAATAGAATAGAATAGAATAGAATAGAATAGAATAGAATAGAATAGAATAGAATAGAATAGAATAGAATAGAATAGAATAGAATAGAATAGAATAGAATAGAATAGAATAGAATAGAATAGAATAGAATAGAATAGAATAGAATAGAATAGAATAGAATAGAATAGAATAGAATAGAATAGAATAGAATAGAATAGAATAGAATAGAATAGAATAGAATAGAATAGAATAGAATAGAATAGAATAGAATAGAATAGAATAGAATAGAATAGAATAGAATAGAATAGAATAGAATAGAATAGAATAGAATAGAATAGAATAGAATAGAATAGAATAGAATAGAATAGAATAGAATAGAATAGAATAGAATAGAATAGAATAGAATAGAATAGAATAGAATAGAATAGAATAGAATAGAATAGAATAGAATAGAATAGAATAGAATAGAATAGAATAGAATAGAATAGAATAGAATAGAATAGAATAGAATAGAATAGAATAGAATAGAATAGAATAGAATAGAATAGAATAGAATAGAATAGAATAGAATAGAATAGAATAGAATAGAATAGAATAGAATAGAATAGAATAGAATAGAATAGAATAGAATAGAATAGAATAGAATAGAATAGAATAGAATAGAATAGAATAGAATAGAATAGAATAGAATAGAATAGAATAGAATAGAATAGAATAGAATAGAATAGAATAGAATAGAATAGAATAGAATAGAATAGAATAGAATAGAATAGAATAGAATAGAATAGAATAGAATAGAATAGAATAGAATAGAATAGAATAGAATAGAATAGAATAGAATAGAATAGAATAGAATAGAATAGAATAGAATAGAATAGAATAGAATAGAATAGAATAGAATAGAATAGAATAGAATAGAATAGAATAGAATAGAATAGAATAGAATAGAATAGAATAGAATAGAATAGAATAGAATAGAATAGAATAGAATAGAATAGAATAGAATAGAATAGAATAGAATAGAATAGAATAGAATAGAATAGAATAGAATAGAATAGAATAGAATAGAATAGAATAGAATAGAATAGAATAGAATAGAATAGAATAGAATAGAATAGAATAGAATAGAATAGAATAGAATAGAATAGAATAGAATAGAATAGAATAGAATAGAATAGAATAGAATAGAATAGAATAGAATAGAATAGAATAGAATAGAATAGAATAGAATAGAATAGAATAGAATAGAATAGAATAGAATAGAATAGAATAGAATAGAATAGAATAGAATAGAATAGAATAGAATAGAATAGAATAGAATAGAATAGAATAGAATAGAATAGAATCGAATAGAATAGAATAGAATAGAATAGAATAGAATAGAATAGAATAGAATAGAATAGAATAGAATAGAATAGAATAGAATAGAATAGAATAGAATAGAATAGAATAGAATAGAATAGAATAGAATAGAATAGAATAGAATAGAATAGAATAGAATAGAATAGAATAGAATAGAATAGAATAGAATAGAATAGAATAGAATAGAATAGAATAGAATAGAATAGAATAGAATAGAATAGAATAGAATAGAATAGAATAGAATAGAATAGAATAGAATAGAATAGAATAGAATAGAATAGAATAGAATAGAATAGAATAGAATAGAATAGAATAGAATAGAATAGAATAGAATAGAATAGAATAGAATAGAATAGAATAGAATAGAATAGAATAGAATAGAATAGAATAGAATAGAATAGAATAGAATAGAATAGAATAGAATAGAATAGAATAGAATAGAATAGAATAGAATAGAATAGAATAGAATAGAATAGAATAGAATAGAATAGAATAGAATAGAATAGAATAGAATAGAATAGAATAGAATAGAATAGAATAGAATAGAATAGAATAGAATAGAATAGAATAGAATAGAATAGAATAGAATAGAATAGAATAGAATAGAATAGAATAGAATAGAATAGAATAGAATAGAATAGAATAGAATAGAATAGAATAGAATAGAATAGAATAGAATAGAATAGAATAGAATAGAATAGAATAGAATAGAATAGAATAGAATAGAATAGAATAGAATAGAATAGAATAGAATAGAATAGAATAGAATAGAATAGAATAGAATAGAATAGAATAGAATAGAATAGAATAGAATAGAATAGAATAGAATAGAATAGAATAGAATAGAATAGAATAGAATAGAATAGAATAGAATAGAATAGAATAGAATAGAATAGAATAGAATAGAATAGAATAGAATAGAATAGAATAGAATAGAATAGAATAGAATAGAATAGAATAGAATAGAATAGAATAGAATAGAATAGAATAGAATAGAATAGAATAGAATAGAATAGAATAGAATAGAATAGAATAGAATAGAATAGAATAGAATAGAATAGAATAGAATAGAATAGAATAGAATAGAATAGAATAGAATAGAATAGAATAGAATAGAATAGAATAGAATAGAATAGAATAGAATAGAATAGAATAGAATAGAATAGAATAGAATAGAATAGAATAGAATAGAATAGAATAGAATAGAATAGAATAGAATAGAATAGAATAGAATAGAATAGAATAGAATAGAATAGAATAGAATAGAATAGAATAGAATAGAATAGAATAGAATAGAATAGAATAGAATAGAATAGAATAGAATAGAATAGAATAGAATAGAATAGAATAGAATAGAATAGAATAGAATAGAATAGAATAGAATAGAATAGAATAGAATAGAATAGAATAGAATAGAATAGAATAGAATAGAATAGAATAGAATAGAATAGAATAGAATAGAATAGAATAGAATAGAATAGAATAGAATAGAATAGAATAGAATAGAATAGAATAGAATAGAATAGAATAGAATAGAATAGAATAGAATAGAATAGAATAGAATAGAATAGAATAGAATAGAATAGAATAGAATAGAATAGAATAGAATAGAATAGAATAGAATAGAATAGAATAGAATAGAATAGAATAGAATAGAATAGAATAGAATAGAATAGAATAGAATAGAATAGAATAGAATAGAATAGAATAGAATAGAATAGAATAGAATAGAATAGAATAGAATAGAATAGAATAGAATAGAATAGAATAGAATAGAATAGAATAGAATAGAATAGAATAGAATAGAATAGAATAGAATAGAATAGAATAGAATAGAATAGAATAGAATAGAATAGAATAGAATAGAATAGAATAGAATAGAATAGAATAGAATAGAATAGAATAGAATAGAATAGAATAGAATAGAATAGAATAGAATAGAATAGAATAGAATAGAATAGAATAGAATAGAATAGAATAGAATAGAATAGAATAGAATAGAATAGAATAGAATAGAATAGAATAGAATAGAATAGAATAGAATAGAATAGAATAGAATAGAATAGAATAGAATAGAATAGAATAGAATAGAATAGAATAGAATAGAATAGAATAGAATAGAATAGAATAGAATAGAATAGAATAGAATAGAATAGAATAGAATAGAATAGAATAGAATAGAATAGAATAGAATAGAATAGAATAGAATAGAATAGAATAGAATAGAATAGAATAGAACAGAATAGAATAGAATAGAATAGAATAGAATAGAATAGAATAGAATAGAATAGAATAGAATAGAATAGAATAGAATAGAATAGAATAGAATAGAATAGAATAGAATAGAATAGAATAGAATAGAATAGAATAGAATAGAATAGAATAGAATAGAATAGAATAGAATAGAATAGAATAGAATAGAATAGAATAGAATAGAATAGAATAGAATAGAATAGAATAGAATAGAATAGAATAGAATAGAATAGAATAGAATAGAATAGAATAGAATAGAATAGAATAGAATAGAATAGAATAGAATAGAATAGAATAGAATAGAATAGAATAGAATAGAATAGAATAGAATAGAATAGAATAGAATAGAATAGAATAGAATAGAATAGAATAGAATAGAATAGAATAGAATAGAATAGAATAGAATAGAATAGAATAGAATAGAATAGAATAGAATAGAATAGAATAGAATAGAATAGAATAGAATAGAATAGAATAGAATAGAATAGAATAGAATAGAATAGAATAGAATAGAATAGAATAGAATAGAATAGAATAGAATAGAATAGAATAGAATAGAATAGAATAGAATAGAATAGAATAGAATAGAATAGAATAGAATAGAATAGAATAGAATAGAATAGAATAGAATAGAATAGAATAGAATAGAATAGAATAGAATAGAATAGAATAGAATAGAATAGAATAGAATAGAATAGAATAGAATAGAATAGAATAGAATAGAATAGAATAGAATAGAATAGAATAGAATAGAATAGAATAGAATAGAATAGAATAGAATAGAATAGAATAGAATAGAATAGAATAGAATAGAATAGAATAGAATAGAATAGAATAGAATAGAATAGAATAGAATAGAATAGAATAGAATAGAATAGAATAGAATAGAATAGAATAGAATAGAATAGAATAGAATAGAATAGAATAGAATAGAATAGAATAGAATAGAATAGAATAGAATAGAATAGAATAGAATAGAATAGAATAGAATAGAATAGAATAGAATAGAATAGAATAGAATAGAATAGAATAGAATAGAATAGAATAGAATAGAATAGAATAGAATAGAATAGAATAGAATAGAATAGAATAGAATAGAATAGAATAGAATAGAATAGAATAGAATAGAATAGAATAGAATAGAATAGAATAGAATAGAATAGAATAGAATAGAATAGAATAGAATAGAATAGAATAGAATAGAATAGAATAGAATAGAATAGAATAGAATAGAATAGAATAGAATAGAATAGAATAGAATAGAATAGAATAGAATAGAATAGAATAGAATAGAATAGAATAGAATAGAATAGAATAGAATAGAATAGAATAGAATAGAATAGAATAGAATAGAATAGAATAGAATAGAATAGAATAGAATAGAATAGAATAGAATAGAATAGAATAGAATAGAATAGAATAGAATAGAATAGAATAGAATAGAATAGAATAGAATAGAATAGAATAGAATAGAATAGAATAGAATAGAATAGAATAGAATAGAATAGAATAGAATAGAATAGAATAGAATAGAATAGAATAGAATAGAATAGAATAGAATAGAATAGAATAGAATAGAATAGAATAGAATAGAATAGAATAGAATAGAATAGAATAGAATAGAATAGAATAGAATAGAATAGAATAGAATAGAATAGAATAGAATAGAATAGAATAGAATAGAATAGAATAGAATAGAATAGAATACAATAGAATAGAATAGAATAGAATAGAATAGAATAGAATAGAATAGAATAGAATAGAATAGAATAGAATAGAATAGAATAGAATAGAATAGAATAGAATAGAATAGAATAGAATAGAATAGAATAGAATAGAATAGAATAGAATAGAATAGAATAGAATAGAATAGAATAGAATAGAATAGAATAGAATAGAATAGAATAGAATAGAATAGAATAGAATAGAATAGAATAGAATAGAATAGAATAGAATAGAATAGAATAGAATAGAATAGAATAGAATAGAATAGAATAGAATAGAATAGAATAGAATAGAATAGAATAGAATAGAATAGAATAGAATAGAATAGAATAGAATAGAATAGAATAGAATAGAATAGAATAGAATAGAATAGAATAGAATAGAATAGAATAGAATAGAATAGAATAGAATAGAATAGAATAGAATAGAATAGAATAGAATAGAATAGAATAGAATAGAATAGAATAGAATAGAATAGAATAGAATAGAATAGAATAGAATAGAATAGAATAGAATAGAATAGAATAGAATAGAATAGAATAGAATAGAATAGAATAGAATAGAATAGAATAGAATAGAATAGAATAGAATAGAATAGAATAGAATAGAATAGAATAGAATAGAATAGAATAGAATAGAATAGAATAGAATAGAATAGAATAGAATAGAATAGAATAGAATAGAATAGAATAGAATAGAATAGAATAGAATAGAATAGAATAGAATAGAATAGAATAGAATAGAATAGAATAGAATAGAATAGAATAGAATAGAATAGAATAGAATAGAATAGAATAGAATAGAATAGAATAGAATAGAATAGAATAGAATAGAATAGAATAGAATAGAATAGAATAGAATAGAATAGAATAGAATAGAATAGAATAGAATAGAATAGAATAGAATAGAATAGAATAGAATAGAATAGAATAGAATAGAATAGAATAGAATAGAATAGAATAGAATAGAATAGAATAGAATAGAATAGAATAGAATAGAATAGAATAGAATAGAATAGAATAGAATAGAATAGAATAGAATAGAATAGAATAGAATAGAATAGAATAGAATAGAATAGAATAGAATAGAATAGAATAGAATAGAATAGAATAGAATAGAATAGAATAGAATAGAATAGAATAGAATAGAATAGAATAGAATAGAATAGAATAGAATAGAATAGAATAGAATAGAATAGAATAGAATAGAATAGAATAGAATAGAATAGAATAGAATAGAATAGAATAGAATAGAATAGAATAGAATAGAATAGAATAGAATAGAATAGAATAGAATAGAATAGAATAGAATAGAATAGAATAGAATAGAATAGAATAGAATAGAATAGAATAGAATAGAATAGAATAGAATAGAATAGAATAGAATAGAATAGAATAGAATAGAATAGAATAGAATAGAATAGAATAGAATAGAATAGAATAGAATAGAATAGAATAGAATAGAATAGAATAGAATAGAATAGAATAGAATAGAATAGAATAGAATAGAATAGAATAGAATAGAATAGAATAGAATAGAATAGAATAGAATAGAATAGAATAGAATAGAATAGAATAGAATAGAATAGAATAGAATAGAATAGAATAGAATAGAATAGAATAGAATAGAATAGAATAGAATAGAATAGAATAGAATAGAATAGAATAGAATAGAATAGAATAGAATAGAATAGAATAGAATAGAATAGAATAGAATAGAATAGAATAGAATAGAATAGAATAGAATAGAATAGAATAGAATAGAATAGAATAGAATAGAATAGAATAGAATAGAATAGAATAGAATAGAATAGAATAGAATAGAATAGAATAGAATAGAATAGAATAGAATAGAATAGAATAGAATAGAATAGAATAGAATAGAATAGAATAGAATAGAATAGAATAGAATAGAATAGAATAGAATAGAATAGAATAGAATAGAATAGAATAGAATAGAATAGAATAGAATAGAATAGAATAGAATAGAATAGAATAGAATAGAATAGAATAGAATAGAATAGAATAGAATAGAATAGAATAGAATAGAATAGAATAGAATAGAATAGAATAGAATAGAATAGAATAGAATAGAATAGAATAGAATAGAATAGAATAGAATAGAATAGAATAGAATAGAATAGAATAGAATAGAATAGAATAGAATAGAATAGAATAGAATAGAATAGAATAGAATAGAATAGAATAGAATAGAATAGAATAGAATAGAATAGAATAGAATAGAATAGAATAGAATAGAATAGAATAGAATAGAATAGAATAGAATAGAATAGAATAGAATAGAATAGAATAGAATAGAATAGAATAGAATAGAATAGAATAGAATAGAATAGAATAGAATAGAATAGAATAGAATAGAATAGAATAGAATAGAATAGAATAGAATAGAATAGAATAGAATAGAATAGAATAGAATAGAATAGAATAGAATAGAATAGAATAGAATAGAATAGAATAGAATAGAATAGAATAGAATAGAATAGAATAGAATAGAATAGAATAGAATAGAATAGAATAGAATAGAATAGAATAGAATAGAATAGAATAGAATAGAATAGAATAGAATAGAATAGAATAGAATAGAATAGAATAGAATAGAATAGAATAGAATAGAATAGAATAGAATAGAATAGAATAGAATAGAATAGAATAGAATAGAATAGAATAGAATAGAATAGAATAGAATAGAATAGAATAGAATAGAATAGAATAGAATAGAATAGAATAGAATAGAATAGAATAGAATAGAATAGAATAGAATACAATAGAATAGAATAGAATAGAATAGAATAGAATAGAATAGAATAGAATAGAATAGAATAGAATAGAATAGAATAGAATAGAATAGAATAGAATAGAATAGAATAGAATAGAATAGAATAGAATAGAATAGAATAGAATAGAATAGAATAGAATAGAATAGAATAGAATAGAATAGAATAGAATAGAATAGAATAGAATAGAATAGAATAGAATAGAATAGAATAGAATAGAATAGAATAGAATAGAATAGAATAGAATAGAATAGAATAGAATAGAATAGAATAGAATAGAATAGAATAGAATAGAATAGAATAGAATAGAATAGAATAGAATAGAATAGAATAGAATAGAATAGAATAGAATAGAATAGAATAGAATAGAATAGAATAGAATAGAATAGAATAGAATAGAATAGAATAGAATAGAATAGAATAGAATAGAATAGAATAGAATAGAATAGAATAGAATAGAATAGAATAGAATAGAATAGAATAGAATAGAATAGAATAGAATAGAATAGAATAGAATAGAATAGAATAGAATAGAATAGAATAGAATAGAATAGAATAGAATAGAATAGAATAGAATAGAATAGAATAGAATAGAATAGAATAGAATAGAATAGAATAGAATAGAATAGAATAGAATAGAATAGAATAGAATAGAATAGAATAGAATAGAATAGAATAGAATAGAATAGAATAGAATAGAATAGAATAGAATAGAATAGAATAGAATAGAATAGAATAGAATAGAATAGAATAGAATAGAATAGAATAGAATAGAATAGAATAGAATAGAATAGAATAGAATAGAATAGAATAGAATAGAATAGAATAGAATAGAATAGAATAGAATAGAATAGAATAGAATAGAATAGAATAGAATAGAATAGAATAGAATAGAATAGAATAGAATAGAATAGAATAGAATAGAATAGAATAGAATAGAATAGAATAGAATAGAATAGAATAGAATAGAATAGAATAGAATAGAATAGAATAGAATAGAATAGAATAGAATAGAATAGAATAGAATAGAATAGAATAGAATAGAATAGAATAGAATAGAATAGAATAGAATAGAATAGAATAGAATAGAATAGAATAGAATAGAATAGAATAGAATAGAATAGAATAGAATAGAATAGAATAGAATAGAATAGAATAGAATAGAATAGAATAGAATAGAATAGAATAGAATAGAATAGAATAGAATAGAATAGAATAGAATAGAATAGAATAGAATAGAATAGAATAGAATAGAATAGAATAGAATAGAATAGAATAGAATAGAATAGAATAGAATAGAATAGAATAGAATAGAATAGAATAGAATAGAATAGAATAGAATAGAATAGAATAGAATAGAATAGAATAGAATAGAATAGAATAGAATAGAATAGAATAGAATAGAATAGAATAGAATAGAATAGAATAGAATAGAATAGAATAGAATAGAATAGAATAGAATAGAATAGAATAGAATAGAATAGAATAGAATAGAATAGAATAGAATAGAATAGAATAGAATAGAATAGAATAGAATAGAATAGAATAGAATAGAATAGAATAGAATAGAATAGAATAGAATAGAATAGAATAGAATAGAATAGAATAGAATAGAATAGAATAGAATAGAATAGAATAGAATAGAATAGAATAGAATAGAATAGAATAGAATAGAATAGAATAGAATAGAATAGAATAGAATAGAATAGAATAGAATAGAATAGAATAGAATAGAATAGAATAGAATAGAATAGAATAGAATAGAATAGAATAGAATAGAATAGAATAGAATAGAATAGAATAGAATAGAATAGAATAGAATAGAATAGAATAGAATAGAATAGAATAGAATAGAATAGAATAGAATAGAATAGAATAGAATAGAATAGAATAGAATAGAATAGAATAGAATAGAATAGAATAGAATAGAATAGAATAGAATAGAATAGAATAGAATAGAATAGAATAGAATAGAATAGAATAGAATAGAATAGAATAGAATAGAATAGAATAGAATAGAATAGAATAGAATAGAATAGAATAGAATAGAATAGAATAGAATAGAATAGAATAGAATAGAATAGAATAGAATAGAATAGAATAGAATAGAATAGAATAGAATAGAATAGAATAGAATAGAATAGAATAGAATAGAATAGAATAGAATAGAATAGAATAGAATAGAATAGAATAGAATAGAATAGAATAGAATAGAATAGAATAGAATAGAATAGAATAGAATAGAATAGAATAGAATAGAATAGAATAGAATAGAATAGAATAGAATAGAATAGAATAGAATAGAATAGAATAGAATAGAATAGAATAGAATAGAATAGAATAGAATAGAATAGAATAGAATAGAATAGAATAGAATAGAATAGAATAGAATAGAATAGAATAGAATAGAATAGAATAGAATAGAATAGAATAGAATAGAATAGAATAGAATAGAATAGAATAGAATAGAATAGAATAGAATAGAATAGAATAGAATAGAATAGAATAGAATAGAATAGAATAGAATAGAATAGAATAGAATAGAATAGAATAGAATAGAATAGAATAGAATAGAATAGAATAGAATAGAATAGAATAGAATAGAATAGAATAGAATAGAATAGAATAGAATAGAATAGAATAGAATAGAATAGAATAGAATAGAATAGAATAGAATAGAATAGAATAGAATAGAATAGAATAGAATAGAATAGAATAGAATAGAATAGAATAGAATAGAATAGAATAGAATAGAATAGAATAGAATAGAATAGAATAGAATAGAATAGAATAGAATAGAATAGAATAGAATAGAATAGAATAGAATAGAATAGAATAGAATAGAATAGAATAGAATAGAATAGAATAGAATAGAATAGAATAGAATAGAATAGAATAGAATAGAATAGAATAGAATAGAATAGAATAGAATAGAATAGAATAGAATAGAATAGAATAGAATAGAATAGAATAGAATAGAATAGAATAGAATAGAATAGAATAGAATAGAATAGAATAGAATAGAATAGAATAGAATAGAATAGAATAGAATAGAATAGAATAGAATAGAATAGAATAGAATAGAATAGAATAGAATAGAATAGAATAGAATAGAATAGAATAGAATAGAATAGAATAGAATAGAATAGAATAGAATAGAATAGAATAGAATAGAATAGAATAGAATAGAATAGAATAGAATAGAATAGAATAGAATAGAATAGAATAGAATAGAATAGAATAGAATAGAATAGAATAGAATAGAATAGAATAGAATAGAATAGAATAGAATAGAATAGAATAGAATAGAATAGAATAGAATAGAATAGAATAGAATAGAATAGAATAGAATAGAATAGAATAGAATAGAATAGAATAGAATAGAATAGAATAGAATAGAATAGAATAGAATAGAATAGAATAGAATAGAATAGAATAGAATAGAATAGAATAGAATAGAATAGAATAGAATAGAATAGAATAGAATAGAATAGAATAGAATAGAATAGAATAGAATAGAATAGAATAGAATAGAATAGAATAGAATAGAATAGAATAGAATAGAATAGAATAGAATAGAATAGAATAGAATAGAATAGAATAGAATAGAATAGAATAGAATAGAATAGAATAGAATAGAATAGAATAGAATAGAATAGAATAGAATAGAATAGAATAGAATAGAATAGAATAGAATAGAATAGAATAGAATAGAATAGAATAGAATAGAATAGAATAGAATAGAATAGAATAGAATAGAATAGAATAGAATAGAATAGAATAGAATAGAATAGAATAGAATAGAATAGAATAGAATAGAATAGAATAGAATAGAATAGAATAGAATAGAATAGAATAGAATAGAATAGAATAGAATAGAATAGAATAGAATAGAATAGAATAGAATAGAATAGAATAGAATAGAATAGAAT